>WMED01026828.1:0-10741 GCA_019650415.1 Pipa parva | reverse complement strand
GGTTAAAGACATAACTTGCTTTTGCCAGTATCCAGCCACTGGGGTCCAGACCTCTATTCTCTTATAGTTAGTCTGACAATGACAATCCCAGTGACCCTCTACAGCTTTATGCTAATTTTCAAGTGGAGTGGATTGGGCGGGAGGAAAACTGTTGGGAGTGGTCAACACTGAACCCCCAACCACCACCCAGTAGTAGCCAGAGGTCACGTAGAGTGGGTATACAGTGAACCCCTTTAGCATCTGGGGAGGCCTTAAAAGGTAAAATATCCCCATCTTGACCCAAAAATAAAATGTAAACATCCCCAGGTCCCCCCATAGTTATCTGCTTTTATTATCTTCAACATTGTCAGGCCAAGTATTCCTCCTGTATATTCACCCATGAAGTAATCTATGGGGTTCTTCATCCTCAGCCTATACTGCTGATCCATAGAAATCCATCTATCTTGATCCACTACTGGTGGTCACCTCTGCAAAACATGAAAAGTCTGAACAGTCACATAAAGGTGGGAATTCATTTCCATTTGCCACTTCCTGATCTTTGCGCATTTATCAAACTCTGCAACAGTTACAGCTCTTCGCATCACTTTGTGTGTGTTTGCACAGGTAACTAGGTAATTCATCAAGTTTTGGAGTCTGTCAGAGTTGTGAATTCAGCAAGTCTTACTATGGCAAATTTGCCAGTTTTACTTTGCCAGATCGTAGTGTCAAATTATGGGGTTGATGTCAGGCCTCCTTACTGTCTGACTGACTATCAGACCATAGCGTCCCAAACTGGTGAGAAATCACTTCCACAGTCAAGTTCTCACTATGATGAATAAGCTCCTCAAACACACAAATTATCAAATTGGGTTCAGACACTTACTTACTTATATCATCTTGGATCTTACATGTGATGAAGCCTCCAGCATCCAGTGAATGTTGTAGCCATCTAAGGCATTGGCAAAAGGTTTAGAAACCACAAACTGCATTTCTTCATGGGAGTTGTAGTCTTGTTTTTGTATTTTATTTTCATTCATTTAGAACTTACAAAATAAAGAAAACATCAGTAAAATAAAGAAATTATCAATCACACTACCAGTTATCACTGAACTGTAATCTTTTTAAACATTCCAGTGTATAAGATACACCCCGCTCCTCCAAAAATATTGTTTAATTTTAAGAATAACGTTACCCTCTTTTTATTCAGGACAACCACTGAGCTGATGGTCACCTGCAAACCCTAACCAGTGGAGTGACTGGTTTAAGATTTCAACTGAACTGCTGCAGAGGAAGTAATCAAGAGGGGAGGGATTTCTGAAAAGAGCAACTTTAAACTCAAAATTACTAGAAAGAAATTAATACAATAACTTGGTGGTTTCTTTAAAATGATATTGAAGATCAACAACCATTTTTTAAACTATCCTATACCATTTATATACCTTCTGTAAACTGCATTGTATTGTTTTTTGGGTGATGAACATATGTAGCTTTCATAAAATTAGTACTTTTTGAGCCTTTAAAGAAGTCTATTATTTAAAGCACTGTGTAAATAAACTCACTGGCTGCCCTGATAAAAATAATGTTAATTTTATAAAGACATGGGACCTCATTGATTAAAGTCACAATAGTTGAATAGAGCTATGAATTTGCATCTATTCTCTATTTCCCCATGTTCTCTTATTGAGAAAACTATGTGAAGTAATGAGTACATAACCAATTCAATGATAGTCGCAAACTTATGGAATTCTTTGCATTATTTTACATGTGTATGCACAGGTACTTCTACTATTGACTAAGTGGAGGAGTGGTGCGAAGGTGCAAATGTGACTAGTTGAACTGCTCCAAATTCACCTGTTTGACTTTGCCACTTCAGACTGGCAAATTGGGGAGTTGATGGCAGGACTCCAGTGTTGCGTAAGGCAACTATTCATTCAACAGTGACAATGGCAACTGCGATTAAATGACAACATTACCTAGGGACAAGGTGATATAGAAACAGGATATTCACAGAATACAGTTAATGGAATATGATGAGACTGACGTCACTGCCGACTATGCCACAGTACGCATCTGATAGCATTCATTGCTGACCGCCTGTTCAGCAAGTGTTTTGTCTACTTGGTCAAACCTGAGAAGCGAATTTGCATCTATTTTGGCGATGCGACTTGAATTGTAGTGAGGTGAGTTCGACAGGTGAATTCAGACTTCAGTCAATGAAGCCCATTGTCTACAGCAGCTATGAGGCTACAAAGAAAGACTGTATATCAGTTATAAACTGAGGAAGGACTGCTGTGCTCTCAAAAGAGGAGCAGGTAAAACAATCTCTATGTAAGGACAAGATGGACTCTACAATTTTTCATAATAAATCATGGAAATCATGTTCTTCATTCTCCTTAGCTAAACAGTGTAAGTGGTTTAAAGCCAATATCAACATTTTTGGATGAAAGTGACCCTATAAAAATAACTTGTATTGTTTTGTGTAGAAGAGCAATTAAAAATAACAAGTTACAGGACTATTTAAAAAAAAAGAAAAAGAAAGTCTGATCTCAGTGCCCCCTTAGTTCTACAGCGAAACAAAGCATTCTGCCGCAGATCCTCAAAATTGAAAAAAATAATCAGTTTCCTCTTGATGTCTTGATGTTTGTTCATTTCTAAATTGTTTCCCATAGGAGGGCTGCAAAAAAAAAGGTCTTACAAAAATAGAAGCATTCAGCGGTCTATTCAGCTTCTATTGCAAGTTCCCCTTAGATAAGAGCCGTAAAGAGGAGCAGATATTCACTTTCCGCAGTAGGGTATCTGTGCCTTATAATAACCTCTCCCACAGTCCCAGGATCTGAAGCTATTCATTAGTTGTGGCACCTTTTACACAGAACAATGAACAACTTTGAACATTTCGCTGCTTTATTTCCCAACTGGGAGTCCAGAACTCTGAAGGGGCATTGCTTCAAAAACACACAGAAATTTCATTATTGACTAAATGCAATCGTCCAGTTTAAGGAATACATAGACGCTCTGATTGTGTGCATGACCAGCTGTGTAAACAGTCAAGGTCTGGGGCTTGTGTTGACATATTTCCCCAGTATACACATACATTAAAGTTTATTCCTGCAGTGATCGGCTAATTTTATCTACTATCACCTTTCTCTGCTCAAGTCAAGTGAAACAAGACAACCGTTATTAACAAAAACACAAGGGATGCATAATTCAGAGAAAATTTTACTCGGGTTTCACAGAACTTTGTTTTAAGTAAATACAACATGTTTAATAAAAAATAAATGATGTTTCCTTTTGATTTTTGGGAGTGTAAGCTGTAAAAAAATGGCATAAAACTAAAAAAGAAAAAACATAAATTCAAAGTTTAAGTAAACCCAATTTATAAAGTTTGCCCCATTAAAGTATTGTAAAGTGTAAAAACGATTAGTAAAATCCTCTCTCTCCTCTTTGCTCTGCAGCACTTGTAATCCCTCTGTAAAATATTCCTCCTTCCTGTAGTGGAGAAGTACACGACCCCACTCCTCACATTCTCTTATCTTAAAAACTGACTCCTTCCTAGTTGGAATTCAGTGCCTAAGGGCTTAGCAGTGAGAGGAAAGTATCAGATTACTAAGTGTGCACTAGCAGAATGAGTCATTGTGTGACCTCATTAGGGGCGGGGCTTCTGCACGATTACAGGAAGCAAGTACACACAGAAATGCAGGGGAGACAGGCTACATGATTAAGAACTGAGAACAGAAAAACTCAAAATCATTTATACTTTTAAATGTTTCAGTTTATCTTTATACATTATAAATATAATATTTATGTATAGTTTGGTCAATAACTTTACTTACACTTTAAATATATTGTTGAGATCAGTTGTCCTAGTTCATTTCCAACTTTTTTTGGAAAAGATTCTTATTTTATTTTTTCATCTGAAACTTCTACAGTTTGGCATTTAAACTGCTACCTGGTTGCTTGGGTGTGTTATCCTAGTTTTTTTTAAAGACAGACTAGAAGCAAGTCTGTTCAGGCTCTATGGTATCTTGAACAGTTTGTAATTAAACTCAGTGCCTAGTTGTTAGGTAAGGGGTTGGCAAACTTAGAAGAGGAGGGAGCTATTTCACTCCCTCCTCCAGCGATGACAAAGTTTTGTGAGTAGCAAAGGGGGAGGAGCGCACTTTCCCAATCACATGACCTGCCGACAGTTAATCAGAAGATGGATGGGGCTTGAGAGATGCGCTCCGAGCCACAACAAGGTGGCTAAAGAGCCGCACTTTGCTGACCCCTGTGTTAGGTTAATTGATCCTAGAGCGTATAAAAACATTTTAATATGAACAAGTGGTTAAAAAAAATAAAATAAAACTGAAAACCAATTACAAATTGTCTAAGGAATAAACCATATTGACAATCCTTCACTTTAATTCAAATTTTTTTGTATTATCGACAGAAGCTGGCAAAAATTGTGCACTTATTGTCATGTGTGTGCACTGTATATTTTTATTTATAAAGCACCACTAGCTTATGCAGCACTGCACAATTCAAACACTGGGAGTTATCCTACTAGATGATCATTAAAAGGTAGACACTCCTTCACTATCTCCAAGTACAAAGCAGTAGGAGGATTAAAGGAAGTAGTTTCAACATGTCAAAAATAATTGGGTAAGATCCTTTAAGAAATGGAGGTTTGAAAAGGTTGAGGTTAATGGACTTGAATTTTCTTTCAGCCTTACACTTACTATGTTACTATGAAGTTGCATGCTATTATGTGTGTTGTTAATGAATAAACATAACATTAAAGTTTTATTAGAAATTTATCCTTGGCATCTAGTTTAATTGTGCACCACTGAGTCCCAACAAGTAACCCTGCTGATATCTTTGTGGTGCAACTCATCTGGAGCATCTGAAATAATCAATGTGCTTCAGTCTGGAGACTGTGGGCAATGCATTCCAAATGAAGGGGACTTAGGTTTACACAATTATGTCCCTAACGTATACTACTGATAGTAGCTATCAATCACTAATTCTTATACAGCAAGACTAAGCCTAGACTCAGTCCTTCAGATAGAGGTCATCTTCACCCCTAAAGGGGTGGGGGGGGGGTGCAGAAAGCCATAGACCCCCCACTACAATAGCATTACATAGCAAGTATCCCATGAATACAACATCCTGGGGGAAACTGCTAATAAACTAGATATATATATACACAGTATTAGTATAGAGGTGTAATGACGTCATGGTCATGACAGGGTTCCTATAATGGTAGACTAGATTGTGTTCCTAGAGAAATCCACAAACTGAAAAGCCCATGACAGCCCTTGAGTTCAATTTTCTAGCAACATTGTATCTGAAAGTTTAATTAAAAAAAAGGAAAAAAAAGATCAATAAAGATAAAAAAAAAATATGGTTTAGTGTTGTACTATTAAAGCTCAAAAACATCATCTTTTATGATAAGTGAAGTGAGATCCTTAGAGGAACTGTAGTATGTGTGTACCGGTGAATGGCACTGCAGGAAAGTGACCTTATTAGGTCACCCTTCTCATCACACTGCTAATAACCTCAACCTTTCACTTCAGAAGAATGCCATCTTGTATAACGGTGGGCCCAGATCAGCAGGCTTTTGGACTTCTGTCAAATGATCTTATGACCATGTTACATCTTTCATCTCACAGAAAAGAACCAGCTAAACTCTGGAAAAGCACAGAAAATACTTCTTTAAAGGGACACTCCAGCCAAAATGGAAAAAAAAAAAATGCATGTGTTAGTGTACATTAACTGTTATTAAATGTATTTTATTTTCAATTTTGTCCATAAAATACATTTTCTTAATTGTATAGAAGTGCTATCCAGCACTTCCTGGTTAATGATTCCATCTTCTTTCTGTGCCGCCGACTCTACCGTGTCCTGTTGAAGCAGTTCAATTCAGCCGCATTCTCGTCTTCTGCCACTCTCCCTGTGAAGCCCCACGCCGGCATTTCCTAATAGTCACATGGGAGAGTGTGCACATCATCAATGCGTCCTCCCTTGATAACGCGCACGCTCTCCCATGTGACTATTAGGAAATGCCGGCGTGGGGCTTCACAGGGAGAGTGGCAGAAGAGGAGAATGTGGCTGAACTGAACTGCTTCAACAGGACACGGTAGAGTCGGAGGCACAGAAAGAAGATGGACTCCTAAACAAGGAAGTGCTGGATAGCACTTCCACACAGGTAAGAAAATGCATTTTAGGGCCAAAATTGAAAATAAAATGCATTTAATAAAAGTTAGTAATTAGTATATACTAACACATGCATTTTTTTCAATTTTGGCCGGAATGCCCCTTTAAGACACAGAAGAGCACTTTTAGCTTCATAATTGCATTTTTCTTACTGCTTTTTAACATGAAATTATGTGTCGCCAAAAACTAAGTTTTTTTCTTTTTTTTTTTTTTAAGAGTCCAACTGATGTTCTCTGATGCTGCAGGGACCATGCATTTTTCATGCGGTTTAATATAAAGCTAGGCCTTTTACCTGCTATATATAAGGGCAAAATTTATTAAACTCGTTTATTAAAGCCATTTCCGCTTTTCCGAGTTTAATAACTCAGGAGAATGCTTTGAAGTTTCTCCTGGTAAGTGTCGTGAGATTTGACTCGTGCGATACTTGCCGTGACAAATTAAATATATCCATGGAAAGGTAGCTATACTATATGGCTACCCTTTCCATGGATATATTTAATTTAAAAAAGTTTGTCACGGTAAGTATCGCACGAGTCAAATCTCGCGATACTTACCGGGAGAAACTTCAAAGCATTTTCCCGATTAAACTCGAAAAAGCCGAAAAGGCTTTCTCGAGTTTCATAAATTTCACCCAAGTTGTTGTTTTTTTTTTTTTTTATTAAGCAAAAATATTATTCAGTACACATGGAAGGAATAATTTAGAATATTCTACATTAGATATGTTTTTATAATCAGTTATAGCCCAGATACCCTGCAAACTCTTTAGAATCCTCAAAATATTCTTGGATTTTCTAGGCAGGAGTACAATTATCCACTTAATTAGTCCAAGAAGGATTTGCTCAAGCCACATCAAGGGCTACTAAGTCACCTAATTTAAATGCAGCATCACTTAACCTCAACAGTGATCCATGATTTATGATTTGCTCTTGAAATAATCAATAATATCATCTTAGGAACAGCAATATGCTTAATGCATTTATGAATACAACCTACTACAATCCCTCCATATTAACAGCGCCATTATAGGTAGCAGCATCAGTAAACATATCGCTTTAAGTGCATTAAAAATTATCTTGCAAAACAGTGTAGACATCTTTAGACATGATTTGAAAGATTGTTCTTTGGATAAATTCTTTCTTAGACCTCTGGGCGAAATTTATTAAAGTCGGAGGCTTTAATCTGGAGAACGTTTTGAAGTTTCTCCCGGTAACTATCGTGAGATTTGCATCCTGCAATACTTACCGTGACAAACTTTTTAAATTAAATATATCCATGGAAAGGTAGCCATACAGTATAGCTACCTTTCCATGTATATATCCAATAAAAAAAGTTTCTCACAGCAAGTATCGCACGATGCAAATCTTGCGATACTTACTGGGAGAAACTTCAAAGCCTTCTCCCAAGTTATTAAATTCTGAAAAGGGCAAACGGCTTTTCCGATTTTAATAAATTTATTTTAAGAATTAACTACATATGCCAGGACATCCTCTTTGAGCAGGACATTTCACAACTTTTATTTCTCATATTGGCAGTTAAGCATATCTTCAATGTAGACAAACCTTACCTGCGGAATTTGTCTTCATGTTCATTTTTATTAATTTAGTAGTTCGGAGTCTTTTGCAGGTTCATAATGTCGTTTTAAAACTCCAAACTTTACAGCATGCTTTAACTGAAGCCATGTAAGAGTTTTATATGGTAAAATCAAATGGGCATTTCTTCCTCCAATACAGGCCAAACTCTTTTTCTGCTGCTGATTGACAATATTTACTAGACTTAAGTTGATTGTCTACAAATAGGCCAAGATCCATGTTCATCAATGACTCTTAACTGACCCCATTAATCTTCTATTTACTGACATTGAATCTTATATGTCTATAAGATGTCCATGCTGTTAAATTGTCTAAGTACCCTGAAAAAGGATGACATACCCTGAATATCTGTTATTGCTGTACAATGTTTTGTATCATATGCAAATACAGACTTGTTGTTTTCAGTGCCTAATTCAAGTCATAAATAACTAAATGAAAGACAAGTTGTCTACAATACAGAGCCCTATGGCACAACGCTGATAACTGTAGCCTAATAAACCTAAAAGCCATGGATAGCAATTCTCTGATTGAGATTCTACAGATAATTCTCTATCCAACTAACAATTAACATAAACTCTATTTAACTTCATTACCATAAAGTAATCTTGTAGCCTAAACATAGGCCTTCATCTGTTGAATTACAAATTCTAGTTTGTGCCAACGGCCTGTCTGAGTTTCTGTACTTTAGCAAAAGGACCACAGGTTTAGGGCAAGATTACGAAACTTGAAAAAGGTTGTATTTGAATTTTACAAGTTTGCGATGTACAAAACAATTGAATGTTTCTGTTTAGCCTAACAAACAAAATAATGCTAAGAGATCCTCATAAAGGGATACCCTTAACAGCCAAATTCGAGAAGCTAATGCACTTCATGTTTGACTTCAATTAGAGCAGAGCAACTGCAAAAGATTCACTGATCTATTCAAATGTTTATCAAAACCCACACCCTAGCTATTATTTTCTTTTTCATTTACTGCTCTGTCTTTTTTTCCTCTCTCTTTTATCTGGAGTGTTGGACTTGATTGCATCTTCAAATATTTCTTCATACACATAGTCTATGAAAAATTATTCACTTAGTCTCTCAAACTAGGTGAAGCTGCTTTGGAAATATTACATTCGGTCAATATAATGTGTAATGATGGCATTTTCTTGACTGCCCATCTTAATCCCCAAGTTATTTGTATATTATGGATTTATGTATTATGGACTTGCAAATTATCTCCAGGTTGCCAAAGCCAAGGTACACTTTGCTGTTCTAATTCTCCTAGACCTATCCACTGCATCTGGCACTGTTGATCACTCCCTTCTTACTCAAAATTTTTCATATGCATAAGGTCCATAATCAAGCTGCATCTTGGCTGGTTTCCTATCTTTCTGATCGTCCTTTTTTTGTCTCCCATGCTAATCACTCCTCTCCTCCTGTCCCACTTCAGGTGGGGGTGCCCCAAGGCTCAGTCATTGGCCCACTCCTGTTCTCTCTGTACATTCTTTCCTTGGGTGATATCAATTCATTTCGTCTTCATTATCACCTGTATGCAGATGATACCCAAATTTACCTATCTGCTCCTGTGCTAGCACCTGAAACTCAAACTCAAATTTCTAGTTGTCCTCTGGCAATCTCCTCGTGGATGGTCAAGTGCCAGCTAAAATTAAATCTCACTAAAATGAAAATAATTATCTTTCCACCCAAACCTGGTCCTGCTCCTACCTTTTCCATTCTAGTGGATGGTGCTGCCATCAACCCTGTAATCTCTGTACGTTGTCTTCAGGTGACGTTTGACTCTACTTTTTGCTTCTCTAAACACATCTCTTCCACTGCTAAAACCTGTTGTGTTTTTTTTTCCTTCACAACATTGCCAAGATCCACCACTTTCTCCATGCTAACATCCTCATGCATGCTCTCGTCCTATCCCACCTGGATTACTGCGATGTTCTTCTACCGTACCTGACCTTCTGGTTTCCTGCCTCTCTTCACTCCAGGCTATTCTAAATTCTCCTGCCAAAATTGTCTCCCTTCTCCCAGGAGGGGACAGCCTCTCTCCCAATCTCTTCCTGCTCCTTGGCTCCCTGTAAGCAAACAAATTATTTACAGTGTTCTCCTTGTGACATTTAATGCACTTCACTCTGTTGCCCCTCCGTACATTTCCTCTCTCGTATGCCCATACATTCCTCAACGTCAACTGTGCTCCTACCAAAGCAACCAGATTTGTGTGCTTCAAACCAATACTGACCTTTCTCATCTTAGAACCGAATTCACTATACACTACTACACTCCACACCTCACTTCAGACTATAGAGAATTCCCCCCCACCCCAATCCCTTTTCTTTCTCTGCCCCTCACATCTGGAATTCTATACCCCTTTATCTTCAACAGGAACATTCCCTCTGCACTTTTAAAACCAAACTGAAATCCTACCTTTATTTTTATGTATATATTTTATTTAATACTTAGCCATTTATGCTTAATATTTGTATTAATTTAATTATGGACTTGTGTTTCAACACATTGTCACAACTCATGGAATTATGTCCAAAAAGTTCAACCTTGGTTTCATCTGACCATAACACATTTTCCCACATGTGTTTGGGAGAGTGGGAAAATGTGTTATGGTCGGATGAAACCAAGGTTGAAGTTTTTGGACATAATTCCAAAAGGTATGTTTGGTGCAAAAATAACACTGCTCATCACTAAAAGAACACCATACCTACAGTGAAGCATGGTGATGGCAGTATCATGCTTTGGGGCTGTTTTTCTTCAGCTGGAACTGGGGCCTTAGTCAGGGTGGAGGGAATTATGACCAATTCCAAATACCAGTCAGTGTTGGCACAAAACCTTTGGCCTTCTCTTAGAAAGCTGAAGATGAAGAGGAACTTCATCTTTCAGCACGACAATGACCCAAGGCACACATCTAAATCAACAAAAGAATAAGATTAAGGCTTTGGAATGGCCCAGCCAGAGTCCAGACCTAAATCCCATCGAAC
>WMED01026827.1:0-10741 GCA_019650415.1 Pipa parva | reverse complement strand
CTTTTGTTACTCATAATATTATTGTATTTCTGTATGTGATAAAAACATCTGACAAACACAAATAAAAACCAGAAGGCAGCAGATCATGTGAAAATATGATATTTGAGTCATTCTCAAAACTTTTGGCCATGACTGTATATTTCTATGATATAAGATATCAAAAAAGACCAGCAAATTCATTAAGCAAAGAAATGTATTAAATGTACATCATACTCTACACAAACATTTCAGGCCTTATTAAAACCTTTATCAAGTTTCCTTTACCTTGATTATTACCTGTGCAATTCTTTTATTCTGTCCAATCACCCACATATTATTTTTTGTAGCACTTTTTGTTCTAGTTGATAAAAGATTTACTTTTCCTCTATTATTTCCATGACGTAAATAGTGGGGTTAACAGCAGCTAGATTGGCTTGCTATCTCAGAGTGGAATAAAATGCCAGAAAAAACAGCATATTATACTGGGAGATATTCTTTTGTTGGAACACCAAGGCTCAGAAGGGAAGCGGTGTTTTTCCTTCGAGAGAACAGAATTAATCATGAAACACTTTGTACTTTTTCTGGAGCCCTATAAAAAGATCTGAACAGTGCTGCTTTTTCCTTATTTAGAAAAAAAAGTTTGCT
The DNA here is from genome assembly GCA_019650415.1 of Pipa parva. NCBI lineage: Eukaryota > Metazoa > Chordata > Amphibia > Anura > Pipidae > Pipa > Pipa parva. Next base: position 10,117 of record WMED01026827.1, on the reverse strand, counting down.
AAATTTAATAGAGGGATAATCTATTATTTATACTCAAGTGCAGCAAGGTAAAACATGATGGTTCCCATATGACTGCCCTGTGCAAGGCAGGTTAAAAAGCAGCAGGATATGAGCCAATTAGGCGAGAGATTGCAGCTCCTTAAGGGCTAGTGTGAAGCTGAAGGATTTTTTTTAGTGAGAATACTGGAGTGCCATAGGGCCAAAGAAGAAAATAAAGACCTTTGGGATTAATGTTTTATCTCTTGCAGGAGTCTTAGTTCCACATGGGGAGATTGTCGTCTTCCAGCTGTTCCTAAAGACACTACTGGGGACATTAAAGAGAGTTACACCTTGGAAACTTATTTGTATATAGTGTGGTTGGTATTTTGAGATAGTTTGGTCATTGCTTTTTATTTTTTGCAGTTTTAGAATTATGTAATTTTTCTGTCCATGTCTACATTTAAATGGTATTCTAGTTGCTCGGGTAAATTAAATTAGCAACCAGACATTATGATAAAGGGGACATATAGGACACCAAACACCTTAATTATTTTTAAATTTTTTTTATTTCAAGAGTTTGTCTGTGCAGAAGAATTTCCTGTGAGTTCTGAATGATTCTTGCTCAGAATGAGCAAGGAAGGGAATCGATGGAAAACATGCGAGTGGCATCCAGCTAGGAATGCCTAGCGGGTGAGGACCCACATTAGGGTCAGTGTACCCTGCAAGAGCCGGCTGTGAGAAAACCTGGGGGAACAATACCCACATATTTGTTTTAAAGCACTCGACATCGCCAAAGGACTATTGACATTTCCTAAAGTGAACGGTACTTGGATGCACCTGTGCTGCCCTTTGCTTGAAGCTATCTGTTGAACTGTGTAAATAACTTGGTTTAACTACTACATTTGTGAGTATTCTGTTTCACGTGAAAATATATAATCAGAATAAGAAATGAAGAATAATAAGTTGGCTTACAAACTTTTATCTTCCCCATCCAAGTCTAAGGGGGGAATTCACAATTGTGCAAAGTGAGATCCGAATCCTTTGGCTCACTTTGCACATGGTGTTTTGCGCTCGCTGATGTTCTGCACGCGGACATCACTAAGTGCTTTAAAGGGATTCCAGTCTCGGCGAGGCAACTCTTTTGGTCTCGCCAAGACTGGAATCCCTTTAAAGCGCTCGCTGATGTCCGCGTGCAGAACATCAGCGAACACATATCAGTCAGTGCGAAGTGAGGCGAGGACTCCGCACCTCACTTCGCACTATCGTGAATTACCCCCTCAAATGAATAAAATTCCTATTTAAGATGGATTGGCTGAACACACTCATAGAAAAAGAAGAAAACACAAAAAGCTATTTGAAACATGGAGCCCATACATAAACACACTTCCCAAAGAAATCAACTAATAACACAATTCCAATACACTGAATGGTACTCCTCAGAAATGTTAAGAGGAAACCCTCCTATCACAGACCAATAAACGAAAAATATCAATACAAAACGACTGGGTAAGGGATAGCGTAAAAAAAATAATTTTTTTACAGCAATAACTAGAAACAAACATAAAGCTATCGAAACAAAAGTCAACACGAATATGACATAAATGTACAATATAATCTGTGAAAATGTCAAATCACAAACAAAATGTATGTCTTGTAAGCCATTTTATTATGTCGCAATAAAGAATATTATTTAAAAAAAAAAAGACTCTGGTTCCATATTGAACTACCCTTTTAGGAAGATCCTTCTTACAAGGATGGTGAGTCAAAAACTTTTATTTTATTTTATTATTTCTCCTAACATCATTTTCCTGATTGTAATTTTTAATGTAGTAATGGATTCATACAAACAAGCATGCTAAACTTGTCAAAGGAAGGCCTTCCATGGTTTAATCTGAATGAAGATTGCACAGGGCATGTAAGGGTATGGTGTAATTGTTGTTTGGAAAACACACACAGGCAAATGTTTGGTGCGGTACTTATGTTCTGTGGCACGCTAATTATTTGTGTAATATAATCTACTTAAAGGGAGACTATGCCCTCATTATCATCAAGGTTATAACTTGTGTATATGAATATTTACATTAATATGAAAGTTATCTTTCATAGCTCTAAGTCACAATATCATTTATAATGACAATACATTTCTTTTGTAATCTTTTTGTTAGGTTACAAACATCTATAGACCAGGGGTCGTTTGCATTGCCACAAGCTACCAAACAAAACTGCACGCAGCTCATGTGTGTGCAAGCACAAGCATTGCACATAGGTAAGGAAGCTTGGCAGGCACAATCCTACCTCAGCCTTTTCTCTGCTCTCCTGAGGATGCCTCTGGTGCCCAGCGAGCTGTAGACTACACACTTATGGACTGCTTGTTTGAGACCCCCATTATAGATCATTTGCTCACATATGATTTGACATTGTATTATGTCTGTTCATTTAGCAGTAGTTGGTGATAAACCTTTTAAGGAAAGTGTTACAGTAATGCCTTATCGAAGACATTTAGAACAGGTATTTTGCATGTGGTTGAAATATAACATAGGAGTCTGATACAGTGAAATAGATCAAAAAGGTTGGATAATTAACTGAATCATCATCAGCATTACTGTTACTTGGTAAGGCAGGTTTATTAAAAGAACAACAACAAGAAAAAATGGAAATGCACTTCTAGTTACTATAGTATAGTAACTATATAGTCAGCTCTAAATTGTGTCTAGACAGTGTGATATTTAGCTATAACAACTGAAAAAATTGGGGTTTTGTGCATGCAGCCTATGAATATGTGTTATCTAAAGCACTGTAGAAAACAATGACACTGGGTAAGGTCTGCATTTCATTTACATTAATGTTTTAACAGGCCAATAAAACAGAGTTTAAACACTCAGGGGGTCATTCATTAAAGTCCGAATTCGCCTTGAGTAGCGACTCCGCGTCTGTTTGCATTAATACAATTAGAAAGTCACGAATTTACTTCTACTTATTCAAGAACAGCGTCAGATGCGTTCACATGTGTAGTGCGGTGTAGTCAGTCACTCAATAGTAGGATGAGAAGTCATACGGAGTGAGGCAAATTCAACAAGTGAACTGCAATGACTTCAGTCTCAACATATCCCATTAAACTGTATTTTAGTGAAAAATGCTTACTTTTATATGTCACCTTGTGCTTAGTTCATGTTAATATAGGCTAATTTAGTCACAAGTCGCCATTGTTACTTTTGAATGGTTTAGTCGCCTTACCCAACACTGGAGCCCTGCCATCAACCCCTTAATTCGCCACTCCGATCTGGCAAAGGCAAACAAGTGAATTCGGAGAAGTACGCCTTGCAGAATCCTCTCCTTGTACAGACGCTGTCACATGCTGAATACCTGTGCACGCGCACACAGATTGATGCAAAGAGCTCCATAAGTCCGTGACTGGAGTAAGCATCAGAATTGGTCACAAATTTGCCACATCTCAGAGTTTGTTGAATAAGCGAAGTTGGAGAAGTCATGAATGGGCACAAGTATGGGCATTTATGCGACTGTTTGGACTTTAATTAATGACCCCCTCATTGTTTGCACAGTTATAATAAAATTGTCAAATGTCAGAAAGATAAACTAAGCTAATCAGCTTCAGAGTCTAGTTATACTGTTTAATATAATATCTCACCACTGCAGAGATCTGGAAAACAGTGTTCAGCTGTAAGCAAATCAGAAGCCACACCAAGCAAAGCCTGCGATGCTTTTGCAAGAAGCCAGTCAAATATTAAGAGAAGACGTGCATTACAACAAACCGAAAATCAAAAATAGCTTTGAGGAAGTTCCACAATGGCATGTTGCCATGGCAAACATTTCAATTACAAAATATAAAAAAATAATATAACAATATTTTCAAGGGTTATATTTCATTTTAAAATTCTCTTTCTTGAGAAAAGAAAAATAATTCAGTAACATCACATGAGAAACTAATAAGCAGAGGCCTAGTGTCACAGGATTGGGGAACCACAGGACCAGTAAGCCAATGGAGGCGCCATAGCATACACAATTGCCGTTATACCTCTTGAAGTCCTAAGGAGCACTGAAACAGGAACAGGGAAATGTGGGTCCTCTTACTACAGTCTTCACCCTTAACCCCTGAAAGGAAGTATAGACTTTGCAGGGTCCTCGGATTAACTTGCCACTGGCAGCAGCAGGCAGAGACACTAATGGAAACACTAGTGGATAACAGGACCTGAAATTGAAACCTGGAGACAGAGAGTACTGGAGACGCTGGGCTACAGCAGCGCAAAGTGTTGTGAATTCCCTTTACCTGTTCGGACTACTCCTGTACAGGTCCATTTTAATACAACAAAGCTACAAGTTATGAATACTTTCTGCTAACAAAACACTTTGGTTTTGTGTTATTTCCATGCAATCTGTTCCCTTTAACAAAAAAATAACACTTTTGTCACACGGCTCGTACAAGAAATGCATAAGCAGATGAGCTCTTCTATGTACCAGTCCAAATTAAACCGAATGGCAAAAAGTTCATAACTGCTTCATTCTTCATATTGAATTACTTCTGCATTTTATCATCATGCTTTCAGAAGCACCTATGCTTGTACTTGCCTTTTTCTGTGTAAGCTCTGAGAAGTTCCAAATATGCCTAAAATTATCTCAGAAGAAGTCAGACTAGTTGAGTCACTACTAAACACTTCTCAAGTAGCTGCAATGTTTCTGTATAAATCAAAAGCATTATACACCTAAAGTGTTTATTTCTAAGCAAATACAGAATGTGTGGTTCTTCTGATGCGGGCACATTTAGGATGAGAATGCTGCAATGTCCAACATTACCCACGCAAACTGCACATTTTACATGGTCCTGCATATTTGTTAAACTATTTACAGCAGTGGCAATTTTACTGAGAACAATACTTTTTTTAAAATAGTTATTAAAACAATAATTTCATATATATATATATATATATATATATATATATATATATATTTATTTAGACTAAAACCCCTATCGTATTTCCCCCCTCAAGAATCACCCCCACTACAAACGAACTATAGTTCTCCTTTAACACCAACAGCTTCCATGCAATCACAAGCAAAGCTTGTGTAGCACTATTTTGAACATTTTCTACATCCACTCCTGGCTCCAACTTCACTCAGTCTCTCAGGGGATAGACCCCGCTTACTTTTGGAGTAGTGCTCACACCTTTAAAATCACAATGGGCGCCAGAGGGTTTTCAAACAGGAACAGTTTTATTTCACAGCACAACAAACAGTAGCACACTTATAGCTTGCAGTACATAGAAGATTTAGCAGCAACAGATATTCATAGCTCCACATAGCATCACTTGTCTCGTAATATCACAAAGCGCATGGTGATTATCTTAACTACAACAATACCCAGCAGAGACTTTATGCTCTTGCGGGGCATCCCACCTCTGGGGAAATACTGCAGGGGAAACAGAGGGGGTAATTCAGCATAGTCCAAACTTACCCTCTGATCCTTCGCCTCTATTCGCACAGACTGTTATGCGCTCGCTGACGTGCTGCGTGCGGACATCAGTGAACACTTTAATGGGATTCCAGTCTTGCGAAACCACTTGAGTTGAGCCTCGCCGAGACTGGAATCCCTTTAAAGTGTTCGCTGATGTCCGCTCGCAGCACATCAGCAAGCACATAACAGTCTGTGTGAACAGAGACAAAGGATCGAAGGGCAAGTTCGGACTATGCTGAATTACCCCCAAAGCCTCCAGCATCTGGAATGAACTCCACCATGGTGCTTCTCACTCACTTGGTACACTTCAATCTCCAGACCTATATGCTCCATCCCTGATGCCCTAACACTTACAGGCCCTTCTATAAGGTGCTGGACTTCTTCCCATAACACCTGAGTATCCTATACCCCCTGCACCTCTTGTTTGGGGGGACTTCCCTTTTGATTGCTTGGGCTACCTATCACTTCTCAAGTGATCTATTACATATAGCCATTTAACTCTTTGATGCTTTCCTGACTCGTGAGCCCTTTCACCCACCTGCTGGGGGCCCAAATGGCAAAGAGCTCTTTCTCTCCAAAACAGCTTCTAATAAAACCTCTGGGATCCACCCAGTATTACATATTCATATTTCAATAGTTCCTGGATATATTCTCAAATACAATTCCACTACATTCCAATAGGTGGAGCTATCACCACTTTCAATATCCTTCACATGTTCATAATTTACATGGGACTTGGGATTCATTGTGATCAGTTTTGTGTTGGAAACCCAACTGCATGTAGCTACTGCACACAGACTTTGCACACAGGTAAGTAGAGAAAGATAAGCTTATTTGCTCATAAAGACCAAAGCTTGTCTACTACATAAATAAGAAACAAGCCAACGCACAAGCCTTCTCCCTGCTAAAAAGTACAGGGCTTGGACAATGAAACTGAAACACCTGGTTTTAGACCACAATAATTTATTAGTATATTGACTGTGTATATTGACCCTGTGGAGCTCCCGACAGACAATTCTGGTGGAAACAGGAGAGTTGAGGTGCACATTTTAATTCTTCCGTGATTTGGGCAGCCGTGGATTTATGTTTTTTGGATACAATCCGGGTTAGCACCTGAACATCCCTTTCAGACAGCTTCCTCTTGCATCCACAGTTAATCCTGTTGGATGTGTTTCGTCCTTCTTGGTGAGATGCTGACATTACCCTGGATAACATGGCTCTTGATACATCACAAAGACTTGTTGTTTTGGTCACAGATGCACCAGCAAGACGTGCACCAACAATCTGTCTTCTTTTGAACTCTGGTGTGTTACTCATAATGTTGTGTGCATTGCAATATTTTGAGCAAAACTGTGCTCTTACCCTTCTAATTGAACCTTCCAGGCATACCGGTGCAATGTGCAATTAATGAAGATTGGCCTCCAGGCTGGTCCAATTTAGCCATGAAACATCCCACACTAAAATGATAGGTATTTCAGTTTCATTGTCCAACTCCTGTACTTGCAGGTTAACACTATTTTGGGCAGCATTGTAGTAAACCCTAGCAGAACCCTTAGAGCAAAATCACCACTTGTAATCATGAAATACGTTTTTCTCTAGGGATTCTTTAACATACATACTTTAGGTAATATTTATTTATGAACAGAATATGTATAGACACAGGGTTGGCAATGCAGACAACTCATAGAAGGTTTGCCCAGCTTTGCTTTAATTCTTATCAAGGTGAGCAGCGAGAGGGTAATCATGACTTCGCCATCATGTGAAGCACCGGGAGTAGTACTAACCTCCCAATGCACCTGTCTGTCCTGCCCTATCTGCCTAATTAATCTTTTGTAACAGTTCTCGCAAAAAAAAAAAAAATATTACTTTTACATTAGCTGGGGAGATAAAGTCACAGGTTGGCTGGCATGTTAAATTTGCTTTACCTTTTGGCAGCCAGATTCCTGAATTTCACACTGAAATAGAGAGAACTCCTATGGCTCAGAAAGGGGCTTAGGACTGCCCCCTCAACCAGCTAACCCAGTGCTGATGTGCAAGCCATACTAATTAGCTTACACACTCAGAGAGAGAACATTTGCCATAGACTCCCCACCACACACATACACACACATGCACGCATGCACAACCTCCTTTTTTCTATTTTGCATGGGAGGGGGCAGCATTGTGGGGAGGGTGGGGCTGGGGTAAATGTCCCAAGGCCTTTAGTTAGGCCACTGAGTATACTTGAATGTGACCACAGGGAGCAGTGGAAAATGTAGTTAAAATAGCATTCCACGTGTTATATATTTATTGATGTATAGAATGTGGTGGATGTGGTTCCAGTCTCTGAGGCCAGGGCATTCTGAAACATTTCACTGCTGGTAAAATTGCATTATTATAGTTTTCCTTTAACTCTCTCCAAGGCCAGTGTCAAAACACAACCTGCTTTATGGGATACTAATGTCACTTTTCAAGTGATACAGTGTTGAAAGGTAATCTCTGCCGAAATTCTCCCATGAGGCTTTCACTGCAGGGTAATAGAGGCTTTGTTTTTCCTAACCATACTGTAAATAGCAGCAGAGATAACAATAAAACAAGTCAACATTTTTAATTATGATAACATTATGAGACATTAGATTAAATACTTTTATTTATTTTGTGCCTTTGACATTATCATTCATTACAACGATAAACAAAACCACAGGCAACTGACAAGAAGAAAAATGCAAATAATGCTGCTTTCCATGTCTGCTGGAAAATTAAAACACATTTTATGGTTGTCACTTGGTAATTTTAAAAAGATGTCATATCAGTCCTTACCCCAGGGGTGGGGCTTCTACCTTATGCATTTTGGGAAAAGAAGTACTAAGGAATGTAAGAGGTAAGCTGTAGCATTTTGCTGAATAAGGAAGTGGAGTGCAGACATACAATGAAATATATGCTACCATACAAAACATTAGAGACTCGATCTTCCCTTAGGGACACATTTAAAAATAACAGCAGTTGCAGAGAGCAAATAGTAAAAAGAGTCAACTGGACAAGTCCATCTAAACAAAACACAGGCTGCATAGATTATTTCTGCTAGCTAGATGTTAGAAGCACCTTGTTGTTATAAACCAAAGCAATATGCCCTTAATTTACAGTCACCCATGTACGCTTATACTAAATCTTTTCAGACATCTATTAAGCATATTTCACAAATCTCCAATTTTTAAAGGTAATTTTGGCAGGGTATGAATTTAAGTGTCTTATTTACCTACAGACAAGAGAATAAGAGATGGAAGACCGCCTCTCTATTAGTCAGGGACATAGGTAGAGGGGATCAGGGGGATAAGAAGTATTTTTAAAATTCAAATGTTGGACCTGACATTTGGGATTGCACTTTTCCATGAAATGATGAGTCACACAGTACTTCAAGTGCACCCATCACCTCAGGATTATTACATATTTTATATGATCGCGGGATCACGTGACCGCGCGTACCTCTAGGCTCGGGAGCTCAAAGCATATGCGCTTTGCGTCTCCCAAGCCAGTTATGCTGACAGGTTCCCGAGTAAGCTTACTTGGTAAACTGTCAGCATACCTGGCTGGGCAGGCTCAAAGCACATATGCTTTGAGTCTGCCCAGCCTAGAGGTGCACGATCGCGTGCGTGCGCGATCACATCATGAAGCCGGCTTGTCAATCAAGCAAGCCGGCTTCATAATACAGCCTTCTCAACCCGACTTTCTGCTAGGCTGCTAGCAGAAAGCCGGGCTGAGAGGCAGATTCATCGTGGGATAACGTTTTAAAGGTAAGTATTTTTTTAATAGATTTAAATGACAAAGTTGTTTAGTCTAGCATGCTATGCTAGACTAAACAATGTCATTTTCTGGTGACGGGTGCACTTTCAGTTTATTGTATAATTTAGTTTGTGACTATTTGCAGAAATGGAGGTGGTTAATAAATGGGTGTGGCTACAAGCAACATAGTGATAATTTCAGCAATGTATGGAGAAGTAGGACACCCATCTTATTAAAATGTCCCAAGTTGAAAAATAAATTCTGCAGGGATGTACAGTATACCTGTAAATGCTTCCATAGTTTATGGGCCTCATTAATTAAAGTCTGAATAGTCATGAAGAGTAGTGAATTCACATCTATTCACCACTTACCCATGTTCGCTTATTGAATAAACTCTGCGAAGTAGAGAACACGTGACCAATTTGGGAGGCTACAATAGTCGCAAACTTACGGAGCTCTCTACATCTCTTTGCATGTGTGTGCATAGGAACTTCTCCTATTGACTGGTGGAGTGTGTCGAAGATGTGAATGCGACTAAGTGTATTGCTCTGAATATACATGTTTGACTTTGTCGTTTCAAAGTGGCAAATTGCGGAGTTGATGGCAGAGCTCCAGTGTAGTGTAAGGTGACTATTCATTCAAAATTGACAATAGCGTCTGCGACTAAATGACAACATGACCTAGGGACGAGGTGACAGAACTAAATAGAATATTCACAGAATACAGTTAGTGGGATATGGTGAGGATGACATTTTGCCCTTCACTTCTTCAATTTGCCACCCTCCACATAACTTTGCATCATGCTTCTATCCGCTTGACTATGCTAAACTATGCATGCTGGGGTTCTCGGCACTACAATGGGGAAAAAAAGTATTTAGTCAGTCACCAATAGTGCAAGTTCCACCACTTAAA
>WMED01026826.1:0-10741 GCA_019650415.1 Pipa parva | reverse complement strand
TGGGCAGGCAGGGAGAACTGACCAATCCAAGCAGGATTTGCCTTGGAAGAGGGGTAGTCTAATTCGACGAGTATATCCCAAACTCTATATTTTAACTGGAAAAGTTATGGGTCGTCTTATATGCCCAGTCATCTTATACGCCGGCAAATGTAAGTTAAACTAGCATTAAAAATGTATCTGTCATTCATTCTCTTTAGGTAGAGGAGCCTTGTAATGTAATCGTCGCTGAATTAAAAGTTCGCCCTTCAAGTTTGCTAGTTGAATTGCATCACTTAAAATAGTCACAAATTCGCTTCTCAGGATTGACTAAGTGGAAAATACACGTCAGACAGGTGGACAGTGGCAATTGCTGTCACATGCGTAGTGTGGCGTAGTGAGGTTGATAGAAGTAGGATGAGAAGTTATGTGGAGTGAGGCCAATTCAACAAGTGAAGATGCCACCTTGTCCCTAGGTCATGTTGTCACTCAGTCACAGTTGCCCTTGTCACTTTTTTGAATGAATTACCACCTTACGCAACACCGGGGCCCTGCTGTCAACACCCTAATTCACCAGTCTGAAGTAGCTAAGCCAAACATGTGGTCTCGGAATTGTACACCCAGTCACATTCGCAACTTTGCACCACAACGCATCTTAGTCTATAGTAGAAGTACCTATAGCTGCAGAATAATGAGAAGAGCTCTGTAAGTCTGCGGCTCATGTCGTTGCCTGAAATGGTCACTAATTTTCCACTTTGCGGAGTAAGTGAACATGGAGAAGTGGAGAATAGATGTGAATTTACAGCTCTACGCGACTATTTGGACTTTAGTCAATGAGGCTCTAGGGAGGGTTGTTCACTATGGTGCCAATTCGACTGTCGAATTCGCAAACAGCAGATTCCCATAGCAAACCCGCGACAATTTCCCCATTGTAAAGTCTCAACAATTTTTTAATGTTAAGATTGCGATAATTTTCCCATAATAAAGTTGCAACCGCGACAATATTCTCATTATAAAGACACAATTGCGACAGTAGAAGCCTATTGCGACTGTCTTTATCTGGCGAATTCGCACCTATACGCAACAATTCGGACTTTAGTGAATAGCCCCCTTAGGGGGTCTTCTGCTAATTCACATGGTGACCAAATTTCAAGTAACTGTGGCATTATTTTGAGTAAAACTAACCAAATGAATCAATGAATTATACAAAGTATATTTTGTTCTGCTGGTGGCGTATGAATGGTATTGGCCTAAATGATTTCAGTCCATAGTTGTCAAGCAGGCCGTGCAGTAATATTTTATTAAACTTGAATTTATTTTTAGGTTGGTGCAATTTTGATTATTTGTACATATCTTGAAAATATAAATGGTTCAGCTAAATCCTTTTCTAGTTTTTGGCTTTTGGTTCATTCTAATTTTGGAATCTTAGTGTTGGGAAATAATTTGCTCCTTTAGTTTGGGAAAACGATATTTTCTGGTTTTGTAGTGAAGAGTTTCTTGGTGCACATGATTACTGCTTCCTTCATAAGGTTCTAACTCAGATTTAAAGATAGAACGAGATAAGTCACCATGCGGAATTGATGTTTGAATTCCCACTCTTTAAATCTGTGGACTGTGTTATGCACTTACACAATAAGGAAACTGACAAGCGCATTACACAGGGAACAGTCACTGCAAATTAAAAATAAATACTGTTAAATTAAAGTACCGTAATGTGGACTTGAGCCCATGGAAGAGGGCAGATAAATGCTTTATATAAATATATGTAATATATGTCAATTAGAAAAAGTAAATTCATAACCTCTTCAGAACTGTTTACTGGATCCGAGTTTTTGCCAGGGCTTTTCCAATACGATGTGCATGAATAAAGTTTTATTCTGATTAGAATGTGCTTTAAAGTTAAACTAACATTTCATTGTTGAGTTCACAATAGATAGTGGTGCTGAGTGCATAATATTACATGGACTGCACAGTTTTTGTCCAAAAACCAAACATTGAAATCTTTTAATCCCCCTCCCACCATGTCTATGAATGAGTTGTTGCACAATTTCTGACAGTTGCCATTCTGCAGCAGGTTTAAGAAACCTGTTTGTAGATCCCTAATAATGTAATAATTAGTGCATAACTGTAATAATGAATGAGACAGGCAGCAGAGAATATGCAGTCCTACATAAAGGCAAAGGTTGTAATATTTCTACATTTTTTTTTTCATTTTGCGCTTGGTATACAGGGGAAACAGACTAAAGACTGGCCTCAAGGGAAATGATGCAAGCCTTGTAGTTCTGCCTGTTTCCAAACCAAATATACTTTAAATTGCCTGTACTCATTTTTGTTCACTGGGGAAACAGATTTTCCTACTATGGTTTATGCTTGAGTGCCTCAGATACTTTAAATATATTGTTTTTCACAAAGAGTGATTGTTACAACATACTCTTACAAACCTAACAGTATCATTTCACAGTCAGTTAAAAAAGCTGAAACAAGAAAACTTTCTTTTGTTAAACTGAGCAAACTGCAACTTTTTAAACATTCTTTAAACTTAACTGACACTCTCGCCAAACTTCAGAAAAAGGTGTTTTCTCTTAGTTGATTAATGTAGTCACCGGCAACTTCATATTTAAATATCCAGTAGTTGGCAACCTTAGATAATCTTTGCTTTTTTTTCTCATTAAACTTGCCTGTGTTTTCTGGTTTGTGACCGATGTAATGTACCCCTAAACAGAAATAATATTCTGAGCTTTGTTTTATTCATGGTGTTAGAGAATGTCAAATAGATTGTCCAGCACCGAGTGCGGACAAAAGTGAACATGTTCTTAAGGAAGATGTGACAGTAGAGGTCTCTCTGAGTTAACATACCCCTTTTCCCAGCAGTCACAGTGAAGGAATAGTAAATCTTCTCCAGTGCTTTCTTACTTACAAACAGCAAATAGCTCAAACTTTCTATGTATATAGATGTAACTACAGACAGGAGGCTCTCACAGAGTAAGCGTAGCGTTTGCCTCCTGTTGTTACATTCTTTTATATACTTATTTTAGGCATTGCAACAAGTATTTGTGAGTGTAACTATTTATAAAAAGAAGATTTCTAACAGTTTCAGTATATGCAATCTTATATTAAATCTTTCTTTTTCTTTCGAAAATTTGTGTCAAGGTGAGATCCCGCTCTGTATTCAACTTGCTCTTTTCTCCAGCTTTCTCAGACTGGCATATGTCATATGGCATAAGGTCACCTCTTAACTCTTATCTTTCCTTGAATCAGAGTAGGGCATCTTTTTTTTTTTTTCAGGTCAAGCTGCAATATCACTTTGTCAAAAGGAGATGGCGCTGTGTATTGAACTTATTCTATGCTTTGAACTAATGTTATGCTACATTAGGAAACTTACAACAGCGCCACCTGTTGGATGAAGGGTAATGCTGTAGCCCCCAACTCTAAAGTTGGGAGGAGGATTTCAGCTTGCCCACAGGTGGATGTGCCCACACTTCACTAAAGGGAAAGGATCTCCAGATAAGCAAATGGGTTTTTATTTACATGTAAAGTTTTAGTTATTTATAAACTCAAATCCTAAAGTATTTTTCAGACCCCTACCTTTAAAGTATTTCCATGTACCTTTAAATAGTGCAACCATTTCAGTCCACTAGGCAGTGTAGAGGAGGTACCATGTAACAGTGTGGGTCTCCCTTACTTCACCTTTGTGTCCTTTTGGGTCAAACTTTTAAACTGGTTTTAGATGAGAGGAAGAGTTATTGAGATCTACTTGAGCATGTGGAGATGTTGAGTTGATATGGGTTGTGCACTGAACAAAGCAATCAAGCGAATGTAATCTGCTGGATTGCACATCTGTTTAAGTATGCCAAGAGTTAAAGTTGTATGACTGTGTCTTTTCATCCTATGGAGTGGACTGCAGTGCATTCCTTTGCCAGTTAAGGAGGAAAGTGCATATGAGATCATAGCTAATATGCCCCATGTGCAAACAAAGCACTTGGCATGCTTGCGTCCTCTCTGAAATCCAACCAGCACTCAAGTTTTTCTCCTATAGAAACAAATGGGATGGTCCCCATAAACATATGTGTGTGGACAATGACTTTAATTTATTTCTTATTAAAAAAAAAAAAGAACAGACTCATGGGAGTTCTTAACAATGACAATAATAGTTTAAGCCCTATTAATTTAGTTTAATAATTAGAAAGATGAGCAACATGATATTATATGATACTTTATTTGGACTAACAATTCATTGTTTAAGACCAGCTTTAGAGAGACAGTCCCTCTACATCAGGTCATAGCAGAACTAGAGGATACAGTTTGTAATATACATTTAGTCTCTCAGTGCCTCGCAGACCTTAAATATGTTACAAACTGTGTATCCTTTTGCTTGTCTTAAAGTGGACCTGTCACCTCAAAACTCGAATACTAAATTAGGCTCTACTAATGAAATTTTTTAAAAATATACATGTATTTTAAAAAAAATTACCTTTATATAGCATTTCTCTCTGTCATTTTCCCTGACGGCTGGATTTTTCTTTCTCAAGTCCGGTTGGGCGGGGCTAAAATGATAACTGACATTAAAGTTCTTCCACTCAGATCCCTTAAATCACAATCTAGCAGGGATCTCATTGGATGAGTTATTATGTCAATCATCATTTAGCCCCGCCCAACCTGACTCGGGAAAGAAAAGTCAGGCTGACAGGGAAGATGACAGAGAGAAATACTGTATAAAGGTACATTTTTTAAAATACATATATATTTACAAAAATGTTTATTTCATTAATACAACCTAAATTAGTATTAGAGTTTTGAAGTGACAGGTCCACTTTAAGCAATGAAATGTTAGTCCAAATAAAGTATCACATAATACCACAGCACTCAACTTTTTAACTGTGACAATGATATACAATACATACATATATTTAATTTTCCTACTGTGTAGTAGCGTGGCAGTTACCAGCCCCAAAAGTGAATCTCAAGTTCTGTCTTTAATAATGAACCAGTTTTCGAGAATTTGTAATGAAAGAAATTTTCCGGCACTCCAAAGTGAAAAAATTAAAAAGTTGCAATTTTATCGTGACTCCATGGTCAAAGAACATAAAAACAAGTAGTACACGTCAAAGGGCCTACGCGTTTCGTGCGCAGCACTTATTCATGGCCGTTTTCGAGAATGTCATGTCTCCTTACATATCTCCATATGCTTTATGTCTTTCTTTTGCGGTTTGTTTGTGTTGCTTTGTATACCACAAACACATTCTGTTTTAAGCGGACTTGGGCAAAATTTACTGAACTCGAAAAGTTCATTTTATTCAATTTAAAAACTGCTGTTTGATCGAAAAATATTGATTGATTTTTTTTTTTAATTGAAACATTTTGATAAAATTTTTTCAATCTTTTTTTCGATGGAAGAGTAGCTAAAGTACTTATGTAAAGTATTATTACTTTTCTATAGAAAAAAAATCGATCAATATTTTCCTTTCAAATGGCAGTTTTTACCTAGAATAAACTCAAAAAGGTTGAAAATGACGTTTTCAAGTTTAGTAAATTCCGCCCCTTTATCTGAGTTTGTTATGTAGTGGAAGGTTGTATGGTCCTGTAAACCAACTTTACCCTAAACACCTCCAATTACTTTCCCCACCAACAAATATTGCTTCCTCCAGCCTGTAATCCAACTCAGTCAGTGGCACTGCAGATATTAAACCGTATGAGAATCTGAGCTTCCTCCAAATACAATTTGAGGCAATTCAAAACCATATGAAAGTTAAGGCCACTGTGAATTATCACAAGGCCTAATGAATGCTACAGACTGCCCACAACATGTGAGTCTTGGGTCGGTTGCTGACTAAGTGAGTGTAGTAGGGATTGTAGTTCAGCAACTGTGCTAACAAAAAATTTGAAATGAATTTATTGGGCAATTGGGTTGCCTACTACAGAGCAGTTTGCAGTGAATCTGTTAGACAACCAAGTGGACTACCTGGCTACTTATTTGAAATTTTGTGTAACAAGATGCAGTCAGGCAGCAGAGGAGGTTTCCAGTGCTGTTTTCAGAATGCTTCTCTTTTCTGTGCAGTCACCCCCCTTGGCAGTATGAGACCCATTTCACACTAGCATTTTATTTCCATGTGTACGAGTCAGTTTCCAGGAGTAAATTTCTGGAAGATTTAATACTGCATTGTGGGAGTCATGTAACTTTACTACAATTAAAAATGAACATAAAAGTGTATAACATCAGAGTTCCAAGTCTTCAAGGGGATAAAGGAGATGTGAATGTTGGACAACAAGTTAAAATGGACCAAAGTAGCAGAAGGTCCCAACTCTATATATATATATGTGTAATTGCAGGTACCATGTGAACAGCCGGACATGTTGAAATGGTCTGACTGACTTGAAAGAAAACACTTCTGTCCAAGGAGCTTAGAGCACATGGGACGGTGCATCCCACTGCTTAATAAATACTACAGTATAAACACATTTAACCTCACTAGGGTGTTTATTTTTCTACTTTTAATTTTTTATTTTATTTATTAATTTTATTTTCTAAATTTTATTCTAATCTTCATAATGTTTACGTACTTCAATGATTAAACTTTCCTAAAGAAAATGATTAAAGAAACCTTCATTGAGCAGCAGGTCTTTAAGAGCCTGATGTGATGTTGACTGTGTTCACACAATTTCACAAATTATTGAAGCTTTGATGTTCCTGTCCTGCAACAAAATTGGCAAAATGTACTGATTTTACTGAGAATTGTAATTTAGAACAGGTGAAAGAGCTAGGGAGATTTTTTTACACCTCCTCCCCCCTTTGGTGGAGATTGGTATAGCCCATGAGACTCTGAAGGTAGGGTAGGGATATTCAAAAAGCTGTGAGTGGCACAAAAATGATATAAAACACAGGTTTCCAATTATCAGAAACTACTGAATCGCCAAATTCATACAAAGGGTTTAAATTGCAATATTTATTCTTGGTCTCCAGCTTTGTCAGATTGGTTTAGCAGCATCGGATCATCTGGTCCTAGGAACAAGCATTTCTGCTCAACTTTACAGAATTGGTGTTATTTTAACACATGTTTTAGCCACACAGATTTTTAAGCCAACGCCAATGTGTTGTAGAAGAAGCAACAAATTAAAAACACGTTACAAATATCATTAAGGATTAAATGAAAGCATGAATTCTGTTTTTTAAAGGACACATACACAGACAGCCTTTGTCGGTATATCTTTAGAGTGGTCTGGTCAGTTACAGCAGAAAAAAATAAAAATCCCATTTGGATTTGCATGGAAATGATGCTTACATAATACAGAGAAAATGTTATTTTGGAAGTTCAGTTCCTGATTTTTGTTATTTCACATCTATTTCTCTTTCTTGTGATTAAAGCCATTGTTTTTATCTGCTGGGGTAAACAAACTGCTACTTAGTCCTGTTGCTTCATATGGAACATATTTATTAAGTGCCCCAGAAAGCCTAATTTGAATACAGCCCCCCAATAAAATAGAGACTGTGAAACTGTGAATAGGAACTTTGTGGTTTGACTGTAATTGTGACCTATATCCTACAATTAACCCTCTGCCTGGTACTGGAAGTCCAAAGTTTAGCATTTTCTGGCCTTGTGCAGACACCTCTGGGAATTTATCAACAGGTGCAATAAGTTTCAGAGGATTAGTAACTTGTAACCAATTAGATGCCAGCTTTCATAATCCCAGCTCCCCTGTTCCAGTGAATTCTAACAGCTGATTGGTCACTATGGTTTGCTAGATATCAATAAGTGATTTCTCCAGTTGATGAATTGCCTCCAGGTTTTATTCTAGTGTAAACAGTCCTGTGCTGTATCACCAATGACTGAATACATTGATTGTGTGAAAATTCATTAGCGAGCATGTAGAGGATCCTGGTGCTGGAAAAAAAGAAATGAAGATCAGCTCTATCTCAAAGCAGGAGTCGGCGCTGGAGAGAAGGAGAAGATCGGTAAGTGTAATTAGCTACACTATTAATATCACCCCTAGGCAGAACGAGCATTAGTTCTCCTTTAAGTGTCTTATAGATGGGAGCAGAGCTCAAATTTGTGACAAGTCTGCGACCTGATTGCAGGTGGATTTGGCCAGGGTATAACCTCTTTTAATTCCAAAAGAGCTAGAGACCTTATATGTTTCCACAGACACCCAGCATTTACTTTAGCTTAAAACTGTCAGAATCGCCAAATTCCCAAGGTATAATTAATATAATTATTTGGCCACCAGAGGCACTGTTTCACAAGAATCATATTTCTTGATGCTCTATGACAGCTGGTAATTTATATATGCATAGATATGTCTATAAATATGTAGATAAATAAGTCTGTCAGTGAAGATTAATCTACCCTCAGGTATATTCTAGATTCTAGAACATTTATAGAAAGATAAAGTGAAAGCAAACCTTGCTTAAAGGATGTAGTTTGCCTTAAAGCAGCCTTGCGCTAGAGCGTAATAAGCAGAATTTGTAGAAGGAAAGTTTTACTGTTTGACTTTGTCTTACCCCGTTTTTCTTGTTTTGGTATATTCTCTACCAGTCTTACAGGTCTTGAGACTAACTAGAATAAACAAATACAGTGTAAACAAACAAACGACTAAAAGAAAAGTGGCATAACCCTATTTACATGTACAACAGGATCAGGTTTCACTGCTCCACTTTCCCAGTTGGTTGCTGAAGTCTAATTAATTTAGTAAAGACAACTGCACAACTGTAGCAAGGGTCCATGTATTGCAGGGAGGTCAAGATTTCCTCTTTAGCTGTTATAGACTACAACTCCCAGCATCCTCAGTAAAATTATTTCCAGTGACTACCAGTCTGTGACTGGTATCTGCTTTTTATTGTAAACCACCCAGCATTTTGACTGTTGGAACATGACTGGAAGTTTGACAACATATGGTATTCTGTATTTAACTTGGGCAATTTTGTATGTAATGCCAGTGTTTGTCAGATCTATCATGGCAGTCTTTATACAGTTCTGGGTTCAATTCCACCCTGGACTTCACCCTCATGGAGTATATATGTTCTCCCCACACTTGCATGTGTTTCCTCCAGGCACTCCGGCTTCCTCCCATCATCCAAAAACATACATCTGTGTGTGTCTGTGTGTGTGTGTGACTGAATGGGGAAACTAGATTGTAAGCTCCATGGGGCAGGGACTGAAGTAAATGATGAATCTCTGTAAAGGGCTGAGTAATATAGTAGCACTTTATAAACGAATAAATATCATACATTCAATACACACTGAGGAGGTTATTTTCTAAAGTCCAGATTGTCTCATAAAGGTGTGAATTCACCAGTCGCAATAGACTGCTACTGTTATAATGAGAATATTGATGCTATGAGAATAACACTACTTTATAATGAGAGTATTGATGCTATGAGAATACCGCTACTGTTATAATGAGAGTATTGATGCTATGAGAATACCACTACTTTATAATGAGAGTATTGCCACGGTCGCGACTTTACTGTGGAAATGTTGTTGCAGCTGCAACTTTTAAAATTCTCGCCGTCGCGACTTTAAAACACAGTCGAATTCGCACCTTAGTGAATAATCTCCTAAATGCCTACAGATCAACTCAACCTTTATGACTGTATTACAGCTAGTACTATATTAATACCAAAAACTAGTAACTATGCCATTATTGATCTCAGGCACATCTTACCTTAGGGCTAAACTGTAAAGAGATGAAGACACACAGGGGGTACATGGTTTTATGTGGCACTGGTGGCTTGGCATGTGCTAGTGCAGGTTAAACGCCTCAGCTACAAAGTAAAAAGAAATATGTTAAGGCTGTAATGCAGTGTCAAACATTTGTAGTGGTTTATTGCAGCATCTTCACACAGGTGCATAGAAATTGCTCTTCATCAACCCTCTTCATCAGGTGCTAGGGTAGGGGTGTTCGGTGATGTCTGGTGGGCTGTTGAGTACTTACAAATTGTTCTGCGATAGGTAAAACACTAGTCCTGCACCGGACAGAGAAATGAACTGCATTGATGTTAGGAATAGGTGAGGTTTGGTGCAGTGATCGCTTTTCCCAATGGACGGTTGATTACTCAGCTTGCCTTAAACACCAAATCTGCATTTATAAATTAATCTGGTATCTAGATCTTGTGTTGCCCTTTAAATGAAAAGTAGTGTTTACGTTTATTCCATTGTCATTGTTCGGTTTATGTAGATTATTCTGTACTGTACTGTCCCTTTTATCTGGATGAAATAAAGGCTCATAGACGGTAATAAAACAGTGCCCCTAGTGGTAAATTGGTAGTAAAATTGTTGGTATGCTTGCTTGCCTTTACTAAGTAACACCTTTTACAATCGTTAGTTTAAATTTCTCATTGAGAGAACAAAACCAAAGTGCTTCTTCTACAATCATTTTCCTCCACTTTAAACATGGAGAATGAAGCTGCAAATTGGCCTAATCAAATATTTTTGGGCATATTTTAGCTATTGTCATTAAAGCAAACAGCAGGAACTCTCGCCCATGTTACCAAAATACACCTCTAGAGCTTGAATATCTGTGTACAAATCCTCCCGAGTATTATCTATTTAAATATCATCACATATAAAAGCCAAATGCTTTGTTTTGCCTCTTGTTATCTCAGATATTTCAAACTAGTGACAGAAGGCAATCAGCGACTTTTATATCCCAGCATCCAAAGGGATTAAAGGGCATGAATGTTAGGGTGGTGATTGCTATGAGCTACAACACCAACACAGTGGGGAAAAAAAGTATTTAGTCAGTCACCAATAGTGCAAGTTCCACCACTTAA
>WMED01026825.1:0-10742 GCA_019650415.1 Pipa parva | reverse complement strand
GAAGTAGAGTAAAGAGCTCCAAAACAGGAAGTAGAGTAAAGAGCTCCAAAACAGGAAGTAAAGAGCTCCAAAACAGGAAGTAGAGTAAAGAGCAGGATCTGAGCGAGAGAAGCTGAGTTTCTAGAGAAATGGTAAGATTTATTGTGAGGTTGCATAAAATTGATTAGAACATTACAAATGTAGATTTAGAATGAATTAAGGTGTCCTGTAGCCTATATGTTCCCTTGAATATTACCTGTGGTTCTATACTGACCAAGACACCCGACTGTGTCCAGCTGACATGCCATGAGTTGACCACTGTATATGGTAGAACATGGCCCAGTGATTTTAACTGCACTCAGTAACTAAGTTTTTGGGAAGTGGATGTGCAGAACAATTCTTTTAATTAGTGCTTTTAGGTAGACTTCAGTTTTCTATTGCAGCAATGTATCAAAATTTTCATTTCCCTGCAGGATGCATTTCACAATTGTACCTTGTGATAGGGATGGTTTAGTCTGTGTATTTAGTGTGTTGATGGAGCTGTTTGCTGCATATGCAGCTAAATACACGACATATCAGTCATACAGACTGTGTATTTTATAGATTTTTCACTACTTACACATCAAAGCAAGAATTTGACAGGTGAGGTGAATTTACATTACTTAGAGTTGTTATGCTTGGGCTGAAGCAAATTCACTTTACCTTATTCATGAAACAGTGTATTCTCTTGGCGAAGATGCTATTTGATGAGTAATGCAGTATAGTCAGTGGAACAGTAGTGGAAATGAGGTATTGCAAGTTTTCCCAAATGAAGTGATGTCATCATATCATGATTATTAGACAATCGCTCTAATTATTAAAGGGGAACTATATTCAGATTACATCTTTACATATGCATTACTATAGCTTAGTGAGAAGCGTTTCTCCCCAGTAGATGTTTTATGTGATGCAGAATGATTGAGTAGGCAGCACTGATAAACTCCTGCACCAGGAAATGTGTGTGTGACGTGTACTGGCCAGTTTTCTAGTTTAATCGTTTTATTAACTATTTGTATCAGTGATTAGCTTAGTATTAAGGAGTTTTATATATATGTGTGCAGTTATATTGGCATTATAGCGCCCCTTTAAAAGATTATCTGGTAACCCCATCCCTTCAAAACCTATAAAATAACCACAATGCAGGTCTGATAGGACATTAGCTGCAATCCACAGCATACATCAGAGTGCATTAGTAACAATGCTGCAGTTTGATGGGAGAATCATTATTAATTTCCTCTGAATATATTAGATGAAAACACTAAACTGCAAATAGAGGTTTTTTTCCACACAATCCAGATGAAATGATTAGCAGAAACAGGATACCTTAGGGATCTAGACTCAGACTTTATTTGACAGCTGCAACTTGACTTTCTACTCAACCTATTTCCCCCAGTCCTGAAGTACAGAGTGAACAACAGTGCATTCATGCTCATTTACTAAAATGATAAAGAAGTTTATATCTCTTAGGGGCAACTTAGCAGGTGTCAGTTTTCCCTGATGTGAGCTAGTGCACTTTTGATTTGGTACAGTAATAACAATGCATTATTAAACAAATGGGTTAATCTCAGTAATGGGCCGTGGAAGAACTCACTATGTATATGGTTCTGTCTATATGTAATCATGTATGTATGTATGTATGTATGTATGTATGTATATATATATATATATATATATATATATAAATTATACAATGATATCTAAACATATGTCACAGAATCTTATATTTTGCTTTCCAAACCATCCAACATTTTCCTGTAGGATAGAAAAAAAAAAAAAAAACATTCACCAATTTAATTTCTAATATTGGTGTAACATTTCTTTTTAAATAAGAAAACAATTGATTTTTTTTTTTTACTTTTATTGATTTTTTTTTTTCCGTTTTTCTTACAGTATGTTTTGTTTTCTTTCCCTCTCTCTTCTCAGGAGGCTCCTTACGTTATGCTAAAAAAGAACGCCGACCAGCTCGATGGGAACGAGCGGTTTGAAGGCTACTGTGTAGAGCTGGCTGCGGAGATTGCTAAGCACGTCGGATACAAATACAAGCTGGAAATAGTGAAGGACGGGAAGTACGGAGCGCGAGACTCCGACATGAAGGCTTGGAATGGCATGGTGGGAGAATTGGTGTACGGGGTATGTGTCTCATGGACATGTTCATATCAACATGCAATGGTATCTTCAGTAGAGTTGATCAGTCTGCAATATTTCATCTAGTGTAAGTGGTTTCCCAGAGCAGCAGGTTATTTAAAACCACATACATGTAATAAACAGGAGGCAGGAGATTCCACCATCTAAACCCAATTCTTATTCAACTGAACTCTAACAGTCTAATGACATCCATCTTTTCCCCTTTCCCATTCTGTCTATAACAGGGCTCCTCCTAAATTAACTATAGGATTCTGCATACGTGTACTGGCTGAGATTCTCATGGACTTTCTGCCCTCCTTGTGATACCCACTGTGGATACCGCTGTGGATTTGCAACTATTGTCATGACTGCACATGTTTTCCTAGTGTGAATTTCTTAGTTAACCTTTAACACAAGGCGAATTTATTCATTTGGACTGATTAGTATCTATTCATCCCCATCAGACTACTCGATACTATCCGTCGTTTCCATCTCCATGCACCAGGAATACTTCTTCCATTGATTGCAGTGTAAACATAACCCTGAATTTTCAACTGATCTAGTAAATGCAGTCAGCTTCAGCCTTGCTTCATGAGTGATTAAATATGTAATCCATCTTGAACACGGCACATTTTGTCTAAATCAAACCTGACACAAAATGGCTTCCAATTTCCATACGTTCCAGGGCTGAATTTAGAAAAAAAAAAAATTCAAACTCCCCTTCTTCCTTTTTCCCCAGAATTCCCCAGGTCACAAGTTTCCCCAGGCCACAAGCTTGTTCTGTATCAGTTTTGCTTTTCTGTAACCTATAATATTATATGTACAGCATTGTATCAGAAGGTATTCTTTTTCCCCCTGCGGCAGTCTGTATCTATCTACATAAATAACACAGAAAGGATTTAAAGTTCTACCGTAATCTCTGTATTTACATATGCAATTAGAGTTTGTTTAGTGCAGCCGAGGGATTTCTCTTTCCTGACAAAATATATTTTATCCCCATCCGATTTCCTACCGCTATATCGTGGCTATTTTTTTTCCTTCTGCCAAAGACTCCTGCTTTCAATGTTATTCTTAAAAGAATTCTAACGATACGAGGAGTTTGCACATGATCCCTGGTGGTTAAAGGGGATATTAAGAACAAAACCATATTTCTCTACATTTCTAGCGATTGCCATTCTAAGCACTTTTATCATTTCCATTATTATTAGTACTACCAACTGCTATAGTAGTGTCTGTTTTGCAGAAACCCCTGTGGTTATGCCTGTTTAACATGCATTCCATATGGTTCTGTAAGGATAGATGCTGCACCAAGGGCTGCAATGCCTCCTTTCACTTTGTTCCTGTGTTTGTCAGCAAGAGCATCTCCCTTCTGCTATGGGCAGAGCATTTCTCTCTTCCCGATTGATTTTTATAAGTCTAGTCAATACTATGCCTGACCCGATGTGTGTGGGTTAGAATCCTAATTCTGATCAGGCCCACAAGGGGAGCATTCCATCATATAAAGCAATGAATGTAATGCACTACCCATAGCTGAACAGTTGATGAGTAAAGGGATATTTATTCTAATAAACATCAGTGAATGCTTGTACAGAGCTTTTTATTATGCCATAGCGCCCCCCGCCCTATTCTCTCCTACCACTGCACCAATGCACCTACCAAGTTAAAGGGCTGAAGCATCTGTTCCTTAAAGTGGCAACATCCATATTAAAAGCATCTGTCTGAGGGTCTTAAAGCCAGGTTAGAACCTGGGTCGCTTAAGGGATTATTGCCCTCTGAAACTTTTAAAGAGGCAGGAAACTACAACTGTTGCAATGAAGTGTACCTTAACAGTGAGTAAACACAGTCCATTAACAGGTTAACTCCACCACACTTTAACCATGATTTGTAATACAAGGGCTATTAGTGCTCTCTTCTATAAGCCAGGTTCTATACTCTGGAGAGACTAGCTACTACTTATTTACAGCAGGTCCTTTCACTACATTTCACTCTCTAGTTGTCTGTTCCCATGAAAGGGGTATTTTATTAGTGGTCAGAGATAATAAAGTCAATTATATTCTATAGCTATAATCCTCTGTATTTAGTCATTTACAGTCTTCAGTGTTTAGTGACTAGATCTTTCCTTTCTAGTGGAAACACATTTAAAAATAACAAGATTTTTTAAACAAATGGTTAAAGGGCTAAACTTGTTAGTGTAAGTTATACTAAATACACGCTACCATAAACCAATGTAGCGCACTTCTATTTCACAGCCCACTATGTAGTATTTGTATATTAGAAGTATCCAAATTAAAGGCAATGATTTGGCAACACTAGAATTGCATGCATGAAACATTCTCCTTTTAATGAGAAAGACAAATGAAATAAGCAGTATGCACACTTGCATGTCTGAATAGAAAGCATAGCTAAATGCTAGATAGTCCTGGATAGTAGATTGGCCTATCTTTAGGCTGCTAGAGTCCGGTGTTTCACAATGAAATGAAGTACTCAGGCAGCTCAGAAAGCAGAGCGCTCTGAACCTCCCCGTCAGCTCTTTGACTTAGAATTGATGTCTAAGCTGCTCTCATAAGCTCAGCTTGCCTTACAAATAATAATGTGTATGGCAAAGGTTACATTTTAAGTTAGATTAATTAAGAATGAAAGATCTGGGGGGATGATGAGATGCCTTTGAAATATATATTTGTTTTTTGGTTTTTATTTGCTTTTACTTTCAGTTTATTAATATGAGAGAAAATTTGCCGTAAATGTGTTAAACCTACACAGGATTAATCAGTCCTTTATCTTACACATGTTCTAGGTAGTCCTGTCTTTAAAATCTTGGATTTTATTTCCCTGAGTACATGTAATGACCCTTTGCTTGACAAGACATTAATCATTGCCTTTTATATCTCTAGAGAGCTGATTTGGCTGTTGCTCCCTTGACAATAACACTGGTCCGTGAAGAGGTTATTGACTTCTCCAAACCGTTTATGAGCCTGGGTATCTCAATTATGATCAAGAAACCTCAGAAATCCAAACCAGGAGTATTCTCATTTCTGGACCCGCTTGCCTATGAAATCTGGATGTGTATTGTGTTTGCATATATCGGAGTCAGTGTGGTTCTCTTTCTGGTCAGCAGATTTAGCCCATATGAATGGCACAATGAAGAATTTGAAGATGGAAAAGACCAGCCGACGAATGATCAGTCTAATGAATTTGGCATATTTAACAGTCTCTGGTTCTCTCTAGGAGCATTCATGCAACAAGGATGTGATATATCTCCAAGGTGAGTCCATAAGGTCTAATTTATCCAAACAACCAACAAGTAGTTCATAAAAGATAAATGAATGCCAGAATGCGTGTAAGGTTTATCTTATAAATCATTTCTGTGAAAGATCATTTCTATGCTTTAGACATTTAAATTTCAAGTTGAATTCGTGATTTTTTTTTTATTGGTTTGTTGTCTCTGTCTCTTTCAGCATCCTACTTGGGTTAATGGAGCACTTAATAAATATGTAATATAAGTTTCACAGGAAACAGTAGAACTAGGGAGGGGTTTGTTTGGCTGCCACAACAAGGAAGAAATACAAACTCACAACAATACAAATTACAAATGACAAATTCAAAGATAACATTTTTACAGTTACGATGTAGGAATTATTGCCATTCTAATCCAAATGGGAATTTTTATTTTTTTAATGTTATTGGCTTTTATTGAGGTCTATAGGAGTACATATTCTGCCCCTCCCCCTAAAGGTTTAAGTATAGCCATACAGTGAAAGATATTTTATACAGTTTGCTGATCTGCTAGTTTTACTAGTGATTAAGTTAATATCTCCAGATTTACAAACGTTATCAGCCTGGCCATTAGCTTAACTATGTTGGCAGATTTTGCACAGGGGACTCTTGTGAATACTTCTCCACCCCCAGAGAAAAAATGGAATGTGCTGGGGGGGGGGATTAAGTCATGGTGCCTCTGCAGGTTGCTCCAGGTATCTGAGCTGGGTCACTATTGATCTGGTAGAGCAGCTGGACCCCTGGAAATACAGTCCAAGTTGCAGTTAACCTCTGTTGACCTCTCTCATAGTTTCATCCATGGATATGGCTCATATAGTAATGTACTGAGCAGGGTTACCAATATATTTAACCTTATTACTATTAGATGTTAGCTACAACCTCACTTTCTACTTACATTAGAACTTGCCTTTCTAGCGTAGACAGTCGTGCCCATATATTATTATTATGTTAACAGCAATAAATGCACATCATCCAAGCAACATTTTTCTCATTTATCATATTAAGATGGTAAATTAAGATTATTTATCTTATGATAAATAAGAGAATAAAGCTTGTGCTTTACTTTAAAGATCGGATATATTAACACGCGCCATATAAGTGCTCTGTAGGTAGGTAGGTCTTTTTCTGCTTCCTGGATACCTCTCACATAAATTGACTTACCAATCTACATAACAAATCTCGTCTTACCATTGACTGAATTTCCCAAATGCAGTAGTGATGATAGCAATGAGCCAAGCAATCGTTTTCTTTTGATGTCAATAGCACAGCATGCATTAAAGCATGTCAATGACAAGGCAAGGTATTGTAACAATATGCCTGTTAAATGGATTTACAATGAGATGTCAGATTCAGTAACGCTGCCTACATACAGTAATTACTGATCTCTGATATAAGTGGCAAAGGAATTAAAGAGTCACAGGGTAAGTAAAAAAGAGACAAAATATGCCCTATAAGAATTATCTTCAATGTCTTCATTCAGCATTCTCTCTTTGTATAAGTAAGAATAGCTGATGTCAGCTTGATTACATGAAAGCATATTCCATTCAACAGACAGTAGTAGAAATGAAGTGACTGGGGTTGAAATGAATCCCAGAGTATGGCTGATACAGAGGCAACCCCTGAAGCTGTCTTTAGCTTGGGAAAAAAGGGGAAAGATGTCAGTCAGTCTCTAGAATGTACATAAGTTCTCTAATCCAACCCTTTCTTACAATAGTTAGCAGTCTCTTGCAGAACAATGTCTTTATTTTGATTTATAAAGAAATTGATTTGTTCTATGTCCCTACTACATTTCCTTAAAAAGGAAAACACCTTTTTTTGAATCTGTAGATGGAACTACCATTTTTCTACAAGCAAGTGATGGGTGAAGATCCCCAGGTTCCCAAACAGCTGTTTGTATGCCAACTCTTGATATATTTATATAAAGTGATCACATCCCTCCTTATAGTGTAATTGACTCACCACCTCAGAATGTGATGAATTCTTACACACTACTATATTGCATATACTGCAAGATGAAGGTATATAGCTACTTGGGCAGTGCGGTGGTTCAGTGGTTAGCACTGCTGCATTGCAGCACTGGGTTCTTGGTTCAATTCCACCCTGGACATCTGCATGGAGATTGTATGTTCTTCCTGTACTTGCGTGGGTTTCCTCCGGGCACTCCAGTTTCCTCCCACAATCCAAAGACATACATCTGTGTGTGTGTTACTGAATAGGGAAACAAAACTGTAAGCTCCATGGGACAGGGACTGAAGTGAATGTTATAGTGCTGCATAATATGTCAGTGCTATACAAATACTTTATTCTGTAAGTCCGTTAACGTAGACTCATTTTTAGCTGGCCCTGATTGCCATTACTGTTTACAGTAGAAATTCATTTTGCAGGGTAGCACCATGGGGCAGCTTGACTTATGTATTAAGATAAATATTTTTACAACAAATTCTGTAAGGGCAGTAGCTATCTCAATGTCCACCTGGGGAGACTGTTCAAGAAGCTCCACCCTCCATTCATTGCTATGCAAGCATACCTGGAAACATCAGGCAAGTGGGTGATTTGGCAGGAGAATTGTGTTTAAGTGTTTGTTTTGTAGTGAGATCTGCAGGCAGGGTGAGTTGTGCAGTCAGCTGCTTGGCACCTCCGGGTGGATACTTACCTCTTGAAAAGGGGCTGAGGGCTGTGCTGTATTTTTAGCCCTACTTTAGGATGTCGCCCAAGCTTTACTGTCAAGTGACCTTATGTGTAGGAGTATGTCCGTTGATGTTTCTTAAAGAACTTTGTAGTTTTTATCATAGTAGACTACTGTTTACCCCTCCATCAGCAAAGCTTTTTGTACATGACCTTAATTTGCAGTGGGAATGGGTAGATGTGATATCTGGCCAGGGAAACGTTAAAAGCAACCCTCTGAGGGTTACCCAAACCTACATAATCGGTATTTATTATTACAGACTGTTCCCCCCCCCCAAAAAAAAAAAAAATTAAAACTATTATGCAGCACTCCACCTGTGATATAGTCCTTGGCAGCCGATAATGACAGCAAGTAAAGAAAATGAATAAAGCTCCGCTTTTAATAAATAGAGCGCAATGAACAAACACAAAAATAAATAAATAAATATAAAGTTAGAGAAAGAAGCTGTGTTAAGTGCTTGAAGTAATTGCATTTTATAAAATAGTACAAATAATTCCTTTAGCGAGAGACACCCTCATCAGAGAGCAGTATTGCGAAGCATTAGCAGAAACTATGATTCATTTTAATTGTTGGCAATATGTTGTTTGTAAGTAAAGCTCTTGAGTACTTGGTTTGCTTGGAGCTCCCACAGAGACCTCTAATAATGTTTGTGTGAATACTCTGGACAAATGCACACAGTGTCTAGAGACTTCTCAATATTGAATCCATACTCTGCGGGATATATTGAGCAGTTCTCTCTACAGTTCCTTTGCATTTCA
This sequence comes from Pipa parva, assembly GCA_019650415.1. Classification (NCBI taxonomy): domain Eukaryota; kingdom Metazoa; phylum Chordata; class Amphibia; order Anura; family Pipidae; genus Pipa; species Pipa parva. The sequence continues at coordinate 1,883 of WMED01026825.1, read as the reverse complement.
GCGAGGATTTTTAAAGCAAAGAAAAAACCCCTATGTTTTTGTAGTGTGAGATGGCATCCCAGACAAAGAATAAGCTCAGCGTGGGAAGCTGCAATAACTGTTTTCTCCACCCACCTGCAATGCAAAAGTGTGCATGCTAAGCTGTGTCACTATTCCTTATCCCTGTACCAGGAGCAAAGTGTTAATTAAATCTCAGCCAGCTGTGAAGAATATGACTTTGTTACATTGCCAGCGCTGGGGGCCTGCTGGATTTTATATGTTTTTAAAGGTCAACTTCTGATGAGGGATTTGGTGTTAAAATTGAGTTAGACAGCTGAGTAAAATGAAGTGGGGGGGATAGTATGAATCGAGTAGCAAATACTCAACCTGCAGTTTCTTGAGTAACCTTTAACATGCATGCCCACAGATTACTGAGGTGGGTGTTCAAAATGAATAGCTCATTGACTGACCAATGTGGGAAATCAAAGGATTCCTAAAGGCTCTCTTCTGCCTTACAGACCATAGATACGAAAAGATATTTGGGATATATCCATCACTATTTTTTTCTACATTTCTAGATCTTTTTTTTTTTTTTATTGCGTCATGCCAGTTGGTGCCGTTGGATGTACTGACCAGATTGACCTCAAATAAAGTATTTTCTTTTAAATGTTTATCATAATTAATTTGCCTGTAAAGCTCATAATTGGCTCAAACAAAAGTAATGAAAAAAACCTGCTCCTATTATTTGTAAAGAATTTAAGATTAAGGCCAATCTAAATGGTTTATTTGTCCAATGTGAGGCTATCGTGCCTATGATTTTTTTCTTGCAGTTTGGTTGGCATCATCAGATTTAGTAGAATTAAGAGGTAAAGCGGGAGCTTGGACAGACAGCAGATCACTTACATATATCCACTGCATGTGTGCAACCTGAATTATACTCCAGCTATAGCCTGGGATGTCTTTTGATATCACAAGCCAGAAACAGGCATTTTTAGGCAGGTAGGTGAGGCCTGTTATAAGAATTCATGGAATCATGTACTTTCCTGTCTCTCCCCCTCTCTCTGACGTCTTCTTCATAATAAGTGAGGGCACAGAAGAAGGTCGGCCAGAATGAATATTAGGGTTGTTAGGGAAAGTGTTGATTTGTGTGGGAAGCCTACACAGACATGGAAAAATATGCCAAAGGCTTGTTATTCCACACCTGAGTCTAGTTAGTGAGGTCTGCAGATAGTCTTACTTCCATGGAGACTCATGGTTTGATATACATATGTTTGTTAGTGGAGTGAAGGAGATGGTTCTGGGTTTTAAAACAAATGTGGAATTTTAAGCATCTAAAAATCTAATTAAACTATGAAACTGATAAAAAGTAAAAAAATCAGTATTATGCAATCACTTTTGGTTAACCAGATTTCCTTAAAAACTTTCCTTGAAGTAATTGCACGATGATAACAATATATTAATATTAATTCATATTACAACAGCCGGTAATCAAGGTAGATCTTCGCTACATATTTCCTGTTGCCTTTACCCAACCATTTTAGAAATGTTCTTAATTAACTACCCTTTAAGATGATTACAATGATTTCCCTTCAGAATGAACACGTCTGGAATTTATTTTTTTAAGGTTTTTTACCTGAAGGTCATTTAATTGTTAATAGAAATCTTCTCTGCTATTGAAGAGCTAAATCCTAAATTGCAAGAAGGAGGTTTTTTTTTTCCCAAAAATAAAAATCAGCATGCAGTAATTGTGAGATAACAATAAACAGATGTTTAGATTTTGTTACCAAAAAGAGATTTCCATCTTGGGCAAATGTGAAATAATGAAAGCGTCTATACTTGGCTATTTCCACTCTCTTGCCCCACCCTACATTTCCTCACTCTTATGTCTGTATGTTCCTCGGCAT
>WMED01026824.1:0-10742 GCA_019650415.1 Pipa parva | reverse complement strand
GCTTCTTTAATGATCTTCCTTGGAGACCAGCAGAAGGAAGAAGTACTAATGCCTGTAAAAGTATGTAAATATATCATTTTAATTTTATACTTAGGGAAACTACATATTAGAATGAGTCTAGAACAGATATTGGCATTGATAAATTTTTTTTTATAAATATCTAAAAGTAATATCATAGATACAATGTCATTAAAGGTTTGTTTGTTTTTTTACATATACCCATACAATTGTAAGCACATTGTTCACGGACATGATTTTTTAAATTAGAATTCCAATAAATTGTATTTGCAGGCTCTTAACAACACTGTAATTTTCGGGTAAATATCCAGAGAGACAATTTTCATACAATTAAATACATTTAAGGAACAATGAAATGGTTTTGCTTGCTGAACTAACCTTTCTTTTCTCTCCCATGCTAATACTTAAATCTATTCAGTTCTTGCCAGCCAGCAGTACTTTCAATATAATCATTACAAAACTTGACTCTTTCCAACATAGTTTTAAGTCCGTGTTACTAGCTTAGCCAATAAGATATGCCAAAAACAAAGCATGTATATTTTGTTGTTTACAGGAATATGTGTAAACAGGCTCATAACCTCACCCCCATGCTACACAAGAAATGATCTTATTTAATGCAAACAATGCACAATTCTTCTTCAAAAAGTCACTACACAACAATATTCCACTTTATTATCACACTCCAAACCTTTTCATTTTGATGATATTATCCCTTTTACATCTCCTCTTCCTTCTCTCCTTTGTCTGCAGTTCTCAGAATATAAACTAACAATTCATATTTGTTGTCAATATTTACAAATTGCATCACTATGAAGAGAGTGTCTATACCAAAAGAGTGTTTAAATGGCCTTATCTGTGGTTGAAAACATTTTTGACTGAAATGTACCTTTAAGAAGTTACTATACAAACTACATAATCCTAGTTATAGATAAACCCTAAATATTTTTAAGTCATATATTACTATGTCAGTTTATCCACTATTATAAGGATTAGATCAGCAGTTGTGGTTAAAACAAATTCCAACCACCCCAACAGGGAAAGAAGATCACTAACTCTCTTCTACTAAATTTTTCAGAGTGCAACTGCAATAATCACTCTCGCAAGTGTCACTTTGACATGGCAGTCTATCTGTCTACCAGGAACGTTAGCGGAGGAGTATGTGATGACTGTCAGCACAATACCATGGGTCGAAATTGTGAATTATGCAAGCCATTCTATTACAAAGATCCAAGCAAAGACATTCGGGACAATCAAGTTTGCAAAGGTTAGTTAAAGGGGAACTGTAGTCAAATCACATCTTTACATATGCAGGACTATACCTTAGTGAGAAGTGTGTCTCCACAGTAGATGTTTCATTTGATGCAGAATCATTGAGTAGGCAGCACTGATAAACTCCTGCACCAGGAAATGTGTGTGTGATGTGTGCTGGCCAGTTTTCCATGAAAACGTATATATTGCCCTACTTACTACTTAGCACATGTGCACAAGTCAGCTTTCCCTCTGTAATCTCCAGCATTCCAAATGTAAACAATGAGGCCAAAAGGTCAGCACGCTGCTTAACCAATAGCAGTTAGGCAGCTTTTTCTTCTGATCTTGCCTAACTTGGGAGGGGGAGGACAAAATGTTAGCTCTCAGAAAACTAATTAAGGGAAACAAACGGTAAGTATTATATCTTCACTAAACTTTTTTTTAACTATTTGTGTCAGCAATTGGCAGCATAGCATAACGGAGTTTTATAGGTATGTTTGCAGTTATATTGGCACTATAGTGCCCTTTTAAGGGATTACATGATCACTTTATATAAATGTATAACTGTCCCGTTTAAGAAATACTGTAATAAACTGTTCAATTCCAGCATAACACAAAAGACACAAAGACACCTTCTAAGTCCAGAAATAAGATTTAGTTCCTTATTGCCTAAAGGCCAAATAGTCATGTAAAACCATATGTTTGCTTATTGAGCAAACTCTGCAATATGGTGAATATGCAACCAAAACGGCTTACGACAATAGCTGCGATCTTATGGAACATTTCGCATCACTTTGCATACAGCACATGCACTTCTACTGTTGACTAAGTGGCAGACTGTGTCAAAGGAGCAAATGAGACTAAGGAGGTTATTCACTATAATCTGAATTGTTGAATATAGGTGTGAATTTGCCAGCTATAGACAGTCGCAATAGGCTGCTACTGTCGCATTTGTGTCTTTATAATGAGCATATTGTCACAGTCGCAACTTTACTATGGAAAATTGTCGCAGTCACAACTTTAAAAAATTGTTGCGGTTGTGACTTTACAATATAGAAATTGTTGCAGTCGTGGATTTGCTATGGGAATCCGCTGTTTTAGAATTCGACAGTTGAATTTGCACCTTAGTGAATAAACTCCTTAAGTGTAAAGCTCCGAAATCACATCAGAGTGGGCAAATTGAGGGGCTAATGAGCAGCGCTCTGCATTCTGCTTCTATCCAACTGATTACAGCACACAAGGCATATGACAGCGGTTGATGCTGTCTGCTTGTTCGACAAGTTTATTCACCGCTTAGTCAATAATGAGAAGAGAATTTGTGACTATTTTGGAGATGCGACTCGAATTTTAGCAAGGAGAATTCGACAGGTGAATTCCCCCTTTACTCAATAAGACCCTTAATCTATTGATGCAGAATAGTTTTCCACAGAAAGTGTCCTTAGTAGAATCAGTAGAGGGTTTCCAAAAACAGTTCAGATTGTTACAAAACTGGGCGCTGCTAAGTGACATTTCCTATGCTGCAAATTGTCCCACATTTTAAGTGTTTTTGGGTCTTTCTCTGCATCAACAAGGTAAACTAGGGGATTGCTTACTTAATTATTTTCATTGTGGGTTGAGCTCGATACACTTGTGTTTACTCACTGTAAACGTGTTAAGGGGCATATTTTCTTTTTTATTGAATGAGTGTTTTGGATGGGACCTCCTTCACCCTACACCTTCCTCTACAAATGGCAAAATATCCCATGCACTAACCCTTCCCGGAGACACTTACCAAGCAGCACCCAAGTATAACAGGAGGCTGACATAGGACAAAATAACCAAATAGCAAAGGACTATGGGAAAATAAAAAAATCCCATATTTATAAACAGAGTATAGTGATTGTTGGTTTGATGTTATTTCAATTTTGAGTGCAGTATATATGATACATTTACCGGTATGCCTTTCATTGTTTCTTGCAGCCTGTGACTGCGATCCTGAAGGATCTTTGGATGGGGGACTTTGTGATGGCCAAGACAATACAGCTCTGGGGCTCATTGCCGGACAGTGCCGATGCAAAGATTATGTTGAGGGGCCCAGATGTGATCGTTGCAAGGCTGGATTCTTTGGCTTAAGCACAAACAACTTTCAAGGCTGTCAAAGTAGGTCTCCCAAATCATCACTCTTAAAGGGGACATTAAAGTACACCTGTCACCTCAAAACTAATACTAATTTAGGTTGTACTAATGAAATAAACATTTTCGAAAATATATATGAATTTAAAAATTGTACCTTTATACAATGTTTCTCTCTGTCATCTTCCCTGTCAGCCTGCCTTTAATTTCCTGAGTGTCGGATGGGTGGGGCTAAATAATGATTGACATTATAACTCCTCCAATCAGATCCCTTAAATAACAGTCTAGCAGGGATGTGATTGGAGGAACTATAATGTCAATCATCATCACCCGACCCAGGAAAGAAAAGTCGGGCTGACAGGGAAGATGACAGAGAAAAATGCTGTATAAAAGTAAATTTTTTAAAAGATGTATATATTTACAAAAATGTTTATTTCATTAGTACAACCTAAATTAGTAATAGCATTTTAGCATATTCTAGGTAGTGATAAGAATAATTTGAAACTGATTATAGTTGGAAATGAACGAGGTTTGGCAGACATCATTGTGGTCAACGGATGCCCCCAGCACAATAAATTATATAAGTTCATGAGTTTGGGAAACTGTTTCCCCAAATACATAATTCCCCCTTTGCCCACAGGTAAGAAATTATGTGGAATATAATTATATGCACTTCACAATCCCAGCTATCTTTATTTGCTCTCTGTAGTCAGTAGTCCAATGCTACACGTTCTGTATCTGGCTGTGTCATTGCTTCACAGTGACATTAATGAATTCTGAAACTAATCAGATATATGCAGTGTAAATGTTCAATGAAAAAGTAAGCTCAGTGGTAATTTTCCCATTCATTCTTGATAATTTGGTCAATAGTGGGTTTCTGTTTAATTGGAGCCTAAAGATGACCTCTTTATTGGACTCAGTAAAGGAATTTCACCTCCCAACCATTTTATTTAACTAAAATATTTTGATAAATAAATCTTTGGTTGTATAATAGCCAATCTATACATATTTTACAGAAAGTAACCTGTATGTGGGGTTTTTATAGAGAAATCCATTAGTATAATATAGTAACTTGATGAAACAGAGTAGTTTTTAATAGATGAAATATTAAACTTGAGGGAGTACAGACTTGAAATAGTTACCACGGTAAACTCAGGGAGTTCATGCAACTTTGACCTATTCAGAGGTGTGTGTTTGTGGGGGGGGGAGGTGTTTATGAAAGTGGAAAAATAATTAGATTACTATATTGATATTTTTACAAATTTGCGTAAAATAGAAGACTGAAGTTGGCAAAAATCCATTATTCTCTATGAAGATGGTTGCGCAGAAATATTCATGGCGAAAAATAGCTGCAGTCATTTTTTGCGGCAATATTGAAAATAGTCACCATCTAAAAGGCGCTCCATTGAAATCAGTGTAAAATGCGGTAGATTTAACATAGAGACTTTTTTTAGATACCAAACGTTTTTGATTGCGAAAAATATTAGTCACCACTTCATCAGTCACAATAGAAAATAAGATGTCAAAAAAGTAGCCAAAAACGCATAAAAAAAATGACAGGTACAGTTGAAAAGTGCCGAATAAGTTGACCTTGATAAATATCCCCCATTAATATCTTCAACTGTTTCCTCTCTGGAACCTGGGTTTCTCTGGTGCCTGCTTCCTTAGAGTCCTACACTTCCCTTGATTGACAGAGGATTAATCTACAGCTTCCAGTGCCCTAAATGTGTAAGATGAGCTCTCATTTTTATTTCTAATAGGATGTCAGTGTGATCCTAGAGGCACAATTTCAGATGGTTCTCAGTGCGATCCTGTAAGTGGAGACTGTTTCTGCAAACGCTTTGTGACCGGGCGAACCTGCAACCAATGCCTGGTAAGGTGGAAAACACTTTGATTCAGTAAATATTTCACGGCTTCTGATGTACTTTGGTATTATAGTTCAAGGACAGAATTAATTGTAGGGATTACAACATTATACCAGGTGCAATAATATTCTTGTTATGGTGCTCTAACTAATGCTTGAGAATGCACTGTGATTGAATTTTTCAGTAGCAGCTGCTGGAGGATCCTGGGAGTTGTATTTTGGCACCATAATACACGACACATGTTGGTCATCACGAGTATATCCAAAATCTGAATTTTGTAGAGATAATTGCTTTCCTGTAAAGAAAATCAGGTTCATTCCCATGCAATAAAGTAGTTTAATTTTAACAGCATTTAAAACGCACATCAGAATATATACCAAATTAACAATGGGCAGAAGAAAAACAAAATAAAATGTTGGTGTCAAAATCTCATTGTATCAGTCCCATACCAACAAGGATCATATATTATTGTTGTTGAATTAGCTACACTAGAACAAGATGTTACATCTCAGGGACCATATAATCAGCAAAGCAATATAGCAATCATCTACCAAAGGCATTGGCAGGTTTCTTCTATTTACTGAAGGGGTGGCTTGGTACATTAGACACTACTGGGGCTCAAATAAGAATGAGCAATTCCAACTTGCAGAGGTGACCCCTCAAGGTAATGGTACTATGGAATCCAAACCAAGAACACATTCTACAGCTGTAGGATCTCTACTCACTCTTATGTGCTCCATAGTAAAAATAGCTTTGCTGGTCAAGGGCTTACACCCCCAGGTATCTCTTCCTACAGTGCAAGGAATTATATACCTTATAGGCAGGAGAGGAAGCTGCTACAAGAGCCATTAGTGGGTAAGTTGCAGAGCTGCCCCCAAACTGCTGACAACTGTCTTATAACACTAAAAACATAAAAATTCCTATTTGGGTTGGCATGGCAGTTTTTTAAATACAGCACTTGTAAAATTTTATCTTGGAATTTGTGAATTTTACAGCTTTCTGCCTGTTTTTATCTTTACTGATAGCAGCCATGTTTGTGAAACAAACTTCACCAAATGTTGTTTTCTATGGTTCTTGAGATAATACATATACAGGAAGTGTCCCAGAAAGCCCAGTTCTTAAAGCCAATAGACAGAATTTACATATAATAATATAGTATTACTGCATTTATATATTATTATATAGCAGCCAGGGAATATAAAGGTAACAGCTGGAAAATTAAACAAAAAAAAAAAAAATGGAATAATGTCAGAGCATTACTAAAAGGTTTATTTTAGATTTAATGTTATAATATAAAAAGTTTTAGACTTTACTTCCCCTTTACAAATCTGTTTTTTTTTTTTTTTTTATTGAAAGATTTTCTCTTATCGTTTGACTTATACTTTACAAAAACATGCAGTTGATTGGATGATTTTAAATTATGAATAGTAATCTAGGGAGAGGCAACTGCAAATACTAAAAAAAATCTTTTGTGTGGCAAATTTTAATGTAGTATACAAATCATTCCCTTTTCCCTTTCTGGGCACCAGGACACAAGAGAAACTGCCCAGCTGCCCGCCCATCCACTATCCCTTTCAATGCCACCACTGACAATTATCTCCTCCTCCATTATGTACAGTGCCCACCACTTGCACCCACTGCCACCAGCCCCTTGTGGAGGGGGTCAATTGAATGGAAAATTGGGGGTGGATGATATTACATGCTAAAAATATATAACATATGAAAGCTTTACTGTATACTATGACCAATAAATATTTACTGAAGATGTATAATTGAATGCATGGTTGCAAAGATATTTTAAACAAGCATAAAAACAATGTATGCTCATTCGACTGTATATACTGTACAAAATTATACAGCAAGTTCCATTCTGTGCATGCACCTTGTAATATGTCACAGGAAATGCAATTTCCTAGTGTCTAAGGCTTCCATCCTCCTGCGCATTCCAGACAACAGCTGCTGGTAACCATATCTATTCTAGTAATGAAAATCTAGAGAATTTGCTGATGGGCACAGACTGTAGCCCCCCGTTCTCCACACAGTTTGCTGCACTTGTAAGATTAAACAAGATGCAAATCATTAATTGTAGCGAATTTAACTATTAAATGCTATTTATGCTTAGTATATACTATATATACTGTATATACTGTATATATCTTTATTTACTAATTTATGTATTTATAGACCAGTGTCCCAGCTTATTGTTACATCTCTTGTCATCCTTCTATCTGTGTATGTAAGTCTTCCTCCCACTTAAATTGTAAGCTCTATGGGGCAGGGACCTCCATCCTCTTGTGTCAATCACAACCTGGCACTTAAAGTAATTTTATGCTAGTTACTCACTTGTAATGTGTAATGCACTTTTCCCATGTCTGTCGTACATTTGTATTGCTGAATTGTACAGTGCTGTGTACATTTGTGGTGCTTTATAAATAAAATTATACATACATACTGTATATATACCTGTATATACAAATGAAATACATAATGTGTTTATATAAATAATGTCACTCTGGGCTGCCTGGGTGGAAAAATTAGACTATACCCCTGAGGTCTTAGACAAAACCTTGACAGGGGGTTATTTATTAAAGTGTGAACAGTCACGTAAATGCCCATATTCGCATCCTTTCGCAACTTCTCCAACTCTTCTTATTCAACAATCTCTGCAATGTGACGAATTTGCAACCAATTCTGATGCTATACTCCACTCGTGGACTTACGGAGCTCTTCGCATCAATTTGTGTATGTGTGCACAGGTAATTCTGATATTCAGCATGTGACGGAGTCTGTCGAAGGAGCAGATTCTGCAGTGCGTACTGCTCCAAATTCACATGTTTGTCTTCACCATATCAGAGTGGTGAATTGAGGGGTTGAAGGTAGGGCCCCAGTGTTGCGTAAAGCGCATTCCAAAGTAACAGTAGCGACTGCAACTAAATGAGTCTACCATTAAACATGAACTAGGCACAAGGTGACATATAGAAATAAGTATTTTTCACTTATATACAGTTAGTGGGATATGATGAGACTGACGTCACTGCCCTTCACTGGAGGAGTTCTTCTCACTCCACATGATTTCTCATCCTACTATAGTGCAAATGACTACTCCGCACTACACATGCGACTGCGTCTGTCACTGTCTGCTGCTTCATAAATAAGGAGAAGTGAATTTGTGCCTTTCTGATTGTACAGTAGTGACGTGAACAGATGCAATGTCACTATACTAGGTGAATTTACACTTTAATGAATGACCCCCCAATGGAGTGTCTGGGTCAACTCTTGTGTTCCCAGGTATAGCAAAGTATTCTCCTGACTTTTGAATTGGATTGTTGGGTCGGAATGAGAAAACATATATATATATATATATATATATATATATATACATATATATTGGTGTTTTTACACCAGAGGGCACCAAATTGTTGGCAATCTTTTACAATACACATTGTGAACAATGCCCTCTTTTTTTATTTTTAAATACTTGGCATGGCAGGTTTAAACAAGCTTGGAGACTGAGCTTTCTTGTCTGTTTCGGCTTACTAAAAGTATGTCAAGCTGGTCAGTTCACTGTGCTGAGATTGTTAGATGAAGTTAGGTTTGATTGGCATTGTCTTGCATTACTAACAACTTTCCCTGGATGTTTTAGCCCGAATATTGGGCTCTCAGCCATGACCTCTATGGATGTCGGTCTTGTGACTGTGATGTTGGTGGAGCTTGGGATAATAAGTAAGTACAAATCTAAGTTTGTTTTCTTGAAAATGCACAAATGGTTGACACCTTTCTTTATAAGGCATTGGACAGAATGGCAAACACATTTTCCGTTATATAGAAAGATGCGAGAATGTGATCAGATAGCATTTAGTATGTGTTCTCTTTTTCTTCTATGTCCTTCTAAATTACAAGGAAAGCTTTTGTAGATGTGTTTAAAAGTGTATTACGCGTTAGCAGATATGGAGGGGGGAACTATAATGAGCTATAACATATGCAGGGGACTATAAATGTTTTAACATGTCACTAAAATAATCATATCTGGGAACCTCTAGGGTCCCCCTACCCCAGAGTTCCTCTCTATATAGGCAAGGGGTGGAGCTTATTGATGCAATTTGTGTGGGTGGAGTTTGGGGATAGGGAAGGGCAGAGATACCCATTTTGCCTTTAGGCCTGAAAACTTCAGGCCTTCCTGGAGGCTTCTGGTGAAACCTGGCAAGTTCCCAGCACTGAAATCAATCCAATCATTGGACATTGCATGACACTCTCCACATACTGTAGTTAACATTCTGTGTATTATATATTTTGTGTATCTGGATTTATTTAAGAATAAATAGTCTAAACTACCCAGACTTAATATTTTTTGTCCTTTCTCAGCTGTGCTACAGAGACTGGCCAGTGCCGATGTCGCAGCCATATGGCTAGCAGGCAGTGTAACCAGGTGAAGTCTGGCTATTACCGTATAAACCTGGATCACTACACGTATGAAGCAGAATCGGCATTGCTTCGGCAGGTAAACATGGCTACAAGGGAAAGTCCCTGTTCTGGGCAATGTACAGGGGTGTATATAGAGTGAAGGTAGGGTGGGCATCTCCTAATAGATCAGTGGCAGTAGGGTGCCCCGTGCCAAGCTTCCAGAGTAAGTGCCCAGTTTTACTTGCACCCTGTGTTCTATTGTGTTTTTCTACAGGACCAGTGATAGCCCCAGTCCCCAACGTGTATGCATAAATTACCTTAATGTAAATCATTAATTAGAACTTTATCTTATAATACACTAAGCGTGCGACTGCGTCTGTAGCAGTCAACCTGTTCAAAAAATCTATACGCAGCAGGAGAAGTGAAATGGCAACAATTTTAGTGAAGCAACTTGAATTGTAGCGATGTGAGTTTGACAGGTGAATTCAGACATTAGTCAATAAGGCCATGGGTCTCCAGAAAAGCCCTTAAATTGTCCAGCCCATGTATAAAATGGAGCAGCCCCCCCCCCCCCCCCCCCCCCCCCCCCCCTCTCTATCCCAAGCCCCACCCCGTCCCGCTTGCACTGAATTGCCATTTTCTAACCATACTGGTTTAGTGATAAGATGCTTTAAGCAAGACTTCCAATGTTTGTGTAACACTTCCCTAATGGCTTTAAGAGGCCTGCAACTTCTTAGCCAGTGAGGCCACTGTTTGAATTTTCAGGAATTGTTCACAAGTATGTGGCTAGTAATATTCAGTGACTATAAAAAAAAGTGTCATATTGATATCACTTGGTGAACATATCAAAACTGCCTTACAGCTTTGCACAAAGAAAGCGGTAACCTTAACAAAATGCATATACAGTATTTGCAGTATCTGCTCGCTCAGTGCTAGTTTAGCTAAAAATCAGAGCAGTTACCGTATTTTTCGCTCCATAAAACGCACCTGACCATAAGTCGCATCTAAGATTTTAAGGAGGAAATTAAGAAAAAAATAATTCTGAACCAAATGGTGTGCTAAAATATTTAATAAAATATACCACCCTTCCCCTGCCTG
>WMED01026823.1:0-10742 GCA_019650415.1 Pipa parva | reverse complement strand
TGAAGCAGTAGACTTTGTAAAAATTAGCATTTGTGTCATTCTCAAAACTTTTGGCCATGAATTCCAGTTGTAGAATTCCAGTTGTGAGGGGCAGAAAGAGAAAATGGTTTAAGACGAGAAAGGGCAAAGCTGATTGCTTTGGGAGGAGCGCAGTTAACGAAGAGGAGTGTACGGGCATACGAGAGAGGAAATGTAGGGAGGGGCAATAGAGTGAAGTGCCTTAAATGTCAAAAGGAGAACACTGTAAATGATTTGTTTGCTTACAGAGAGCCAAGGAGCAGAGAGAGATTGGGAGAGAGGCTGTCCCTGGGTGACAGCAGGACAGTGCTTACCACACCCCTGGAAGTGATGTCATGAGCGTTTACTGTGCACCTGGCTGTGCACCTCCTATTCTCCCCAATAGTTTCCAAACTGTGGGACTTTCCTTGGGAAATCTGGGGCACATGGGGGTTATGTATGTGTGCTTCAGGCTTGGTATCAGTGACTGTCATTGGCAAGCAGGGGGTGCTGTTCAAGCTTTTATTGAGCCAAAGTCAGTTATCCCCAGTGCACTGACAGTAACTATAATCCTGCCTGGGCCTCATTAGTCCAGCTCCTGTTTAATTGTAGCTGATTTGGTGTTAGGGTGAGAGAACACAGTTCACTGATGGATAATATTAATGAATCCTTACTTACCATATATTCTAGTTAAAAAAATAATTGAAAATAGTACAGTCAACTTATACACGAGTCAGGTTTGAGAGCAAAAAAAAAAGAACAAAGCAGACTAGGGACTTCCGGGAGGCGGGTTTAAAGAGTAGCACTTTTAATCGGCTCCTCACCTGACCGGTTAAGGGCCGAAACGCGTCAGATGACGTTGTTACTGTTTTTAAACCGCACTGGATTTTAATGGCTTGAAATAAACGTCTAATTTTACTTCGCTGCTGTGCTAGAGTTTCCTGCATTTTCAATTATTATGTTCATACCAATTATTTTGCTTCACCAAAATGTCATTCCCAAAACTAAAGCCCAGTGGTTCTCATGCTGTGAGGTCCAGTGGAAAATCAGGTTAATGTTGTTTCCCAAATCACAGTCACACAGCCAGTCAGGGGACAGTAGGTGGAGCACCGCTGACATCACTACCAGCAGGGTTGGTTCTGTCCTACTTCTCCCCTCCTAGTAACACTGGAGGTATGAGTGAGGGGAATAATGTTCCCCAATCTACCCGTAGAACTGGAATTATAATCCAGTCTGCAGCATAAGTGGCCTTTACAGCGATGACCTGTAACCGTAAACTGTAATATGTTTCTTTAAGGCTCTTGGGGATATTTCTATAAGTAATTGTCACTTACCGCTGGAGAAAGTGTTTATTTTACTGTGCCAATAATACCAGACCGTCCAAAATTAGTCATTATTAAATATAGCATTAAAATTGCGTCCCGTTTTCCTCAGAACTGCGCTCCACTAATTGGCGCTGACAGGAGGCAGTTCACTAGTACACTGCCCGGGAAGAAGGCAAGTACTACAAAAACTGCCTGCCTGTGCATCTATGGGAGGAGGGGAGGGCATTTGGTTCAAAATATTTTCTTTGTTATTTTCCTCCTTAAAACCCTAGGTGTGTCTTATGGATCGAAAAATACGGTTATTATACTGTAACTATAAATGCATTTGAGGCTTTTTTTAGTTAACTATGATCTATGTATTTTCTGGCGTATAAGACTACTTTTTAACCCCTGAAAATCATCTGAAAAGTCAGGGGTCGTCTTATACGCTGGGTATCACTTTTTCTCTCCTTACCTAGCTCCTCCGTTGCCCAGCTGTCTGTGCTGAGCGCTACAGCATTTCTCCCCCAGCATTGATGTAACTTCCTGTGAGCAACAGGAAGTTTAATCATTGCAGGGGAGAGGAAACACTATAGCGCTCAGCACAGACAGCTGGGCAACAGAGGAGCTAGGTAAGGAGAGAGAAAAGGAGGGGGACGAGCACTAAGATAGCGCCCCGCTCCTTCAAAGGGTAGGGCTTGTAGGGGCAGCACAGTGTGATGGTGCTCTGATAATCTTGGAGACAGGGAGGGCTGGGCAAGCAGGGAGAGCTGACCAATCCAAGCAGGATTTGTGTTGGAAGAGGGGTGGTCTTATACAACGAGTATATCCCAAAGTCTATATTTTAACTGGAAAAGTTGGGGGTAGTCTTATACGTCCAGTCATCTTATACGCCGGTAAATACGGTATGTATGCTTTCCCTTTAAACAAAGCAGGTTTATAGTATTTTTTATATAATTGTTGATTTTGCGCACTCTCTGGGTAATTTATCTGTATATTTCCATTTTTTCCTCCTGCCATCGATATCATCTAGGCGTGCTTGGAAAATCCAGGATTATTTTAGATTTTGTTCCAATCACCGACGCAGTAAATTATACATGAATCTGCCCGTATTGAGATTGTCTTTGCTAATGATTAGTCCAGCTTTAATTGAAGTTAATTAGAAAAGTTTTATTAATGGTGGGGAAGAAAACATTTCCATTTTATTTAAAGCAACAAGTAATTTATTATTATTTATTTTTGTTTGTTTTTATACACTGCTTAAAATTCATGAGGGGGCTTATTAGTCCATATCAACATGGAATTTCTAGCGGCGATTTAACTTATAAAAAGACTGAGGGTTTGTTTGTGAATTCATTAGCCGTTCCTCCTTCTGTCCGACCCATGATTCATTGTAACGGAGCGGTCGTGAGGATTTAGTAATGAATTCCTGAGCTTTAACAGAGGCCAATTATAAGAGAAAAAGTCTTAGCTGGGGAATTGGGATACTTTTAATGATATGAAAGATGTTAATTTTTGATTGCCAAATGTTTTATTCGTGAGCGAAACTAAACACCTCTAAATTACAGATACATGAACAACCCCAAACTGATCCTGCAGAAATCAACCTGTCCAGTGAGTGAATGGCCACTAGGGGCTCTGTATTAACAATGAAGGAGAATGCTGAGGAAGAAAGCAGTATGGCAGCTGATGCACTCGTGCAGATATTATTATTATTTATTCATTCTTATATAGCGCTACTATTATATGCAGCGCTTTACAGAGATTCATCATTCACTTCAGTCCCTGCCCCATGGAGCTTACAATCTAGTTTTCCCTATTTTGTCTCACACACACACACAGATGCATGTTTTTGGATTGTGGGAGGAAACTGGAGTGCCCGGAGGAAACCCACGCAAGTGCGGGGAGAACATACAAACTCCATGCAGATGAAGTCCTGGGTGGAAGTGGAAATGTTCTGTGTGCCGCATGCGTAATAAGCTGGGCTCTCATGCTATACTGTATTTTTGCAGTGTGTGGAAGGAAAAATAAATAGAGTGAAAGTCTAATTTTTGGGTATTACATTTAACTCTAAAATGCTTTATAATGGTAATTGCAAAGATTGTTTATTGTTTTTTTTTATTCTCAAATTCTGTTTCTAGGGGTGGGTGGCCCTGGCAACTGCACAAAAACCTGGCTGGATTGATTTTGGGGGTGAACGCAAAGAGTGGGGTCTGGGAGGGCGGTCTCCTTAAAGGGAAAGTATAGCATATCTGTTATAAGGATTGTTTTACATTCTGATACTTGCCAGGAGTTAATGGTTTGGATCTGGAGCTTATATCATAAAGATAACCTGTTATTCTCCCAGCTGTGATTCTGTCTTTATTATAGTGCCAATGTCTGTCCTTCCTGACTGTGGCTACCCAAATATGGGGAAGTGGGGAATTCACAACCTTTATGAGAAAATTCTGACTTTAGTCCATGATAACCCACTGAGAGTGGTGGCAGAGTGGGGACCTAATACCGGCTAGTTAGATCCTCAACCAGTCTTACCAAAATATATCACAATTTATTTATCATATAAAGGGGCTTATTAACCTTATCCTTCGAATATTAAAAGTTGGATTTCCAACCTCATTGCCTCTAAGGATTTGGTATGTGTTTGTATGCACAATCTGATTGGGCGAGTAGATTCGAGAATCTGCAGTAGATTTCGGGTTTATTAAAAAAATAAAATAAAATAAGAGATAAGGTCAGCTTAAAGGACCAATAATCACATTAATTTCTTTTAATGATGTGTTTTTTTTTTAATTCTCTATGGATATTGAAGCATCTGTAATGAATCCGATATAATCAGATTCTCCCTGCATCGCTGTCAGGTGCAGGACTGAGCTAACATACGTACACTTGTTAAGGGAATTGCATTTTGCCTTCAGATAACCGTATTATGTTGAAGGGTCTGCTGGGGTCCGTAATTGATATTGTGTGATGCGCTTCACCTTTTCTTTTACTGTTTTGCTACAGTTGGTTTTATCAGTGATCATGGAAGCCAATCAAATTCCAGAGCAGGCCTGTGTATGACAGGGAAGGGGAGAAAGAAATCAATGTGCCGAAATGCACTGTGGGCTTTTGATATTTAATAGGTTGAAATGGCTTTGTTACCTCTTTTATTATGGGGATTTTTAGAAAGCTTTCCACTGAGCTAAATATAACTTGCTGTCTAGAAGCCTCATCCAGGCTCTCTGTGCTACATCCTTCCCTCCATGAAGCTCTGGGTGTGTGTTTGTGTGGTAGTCAGACTTTAAGGAACGCGTTAAAAACTTTGTAGGGGAAAGCAAGGGAACAGGGTAGGAAATAACGAACTGTCACCCACTGTAAAGGTACATGAACCCCTATTGTAATCAAGTGCATAATATATTTAAATGAATAAACACAAGCCTATTTGTTATTTCTCATAGAAATGATTCCATTTTAAGCCAATAAGTTGGGCCCCTGTTTGGACGTTGTACATGTGTCTGATCGGCAGCAGGTGCACTCAGCATTCTAATCAGCACAGGGAAATGGACGTGTTACAGCAATTCCTTGTTAAAGGGGATTTATAATGTACACACATAATTTATAAGTGATTTCGGCTACAGACATGGATCACACAGCATACACTTCTATTTCATACAAATGATTTCAGAAGGAATAGTTCCCCTTTATGTCACAGGTCCAATATATAAATTAACTGTGTTGGGGGGGGGGGTCATGTAACTTACAAATATATGTATACATTTATTCAGAGATGCAAAAATGTTGTAGATCAGATAAATCCTGCCTGGTGAATTAAAGGTCAGCTAAATTTGTCTAGAGCAGTGGTGGTACACCTTTCCGGCATCACTCTGAGTGCCGATGATTGCATCACTCATCAGGGCCTGCCCCTGAAGTGCAGGTGCCGATGAGCGACATCATCATGCATGATTCAGGGTGGACCTCTGGCTGTGGTTATCCTACTTAGATCCTCCTTGCGAGCAAGCTCTCCTTCAGTGTAGCTGTGGATCCGACCTGAAAACTGTCAGGCCTATACTGGGGGGACCTAGGGTAGCAGTTAGAGCAGCGGTGGCGACAGTGTGTGTGCCCACAGAGGGCTCTAACTGCCCTCTTTGGTACGCATGCCATAGGTTTGCCACCACTGGTCTAGAGGATCAATCTTCTTTTCAGGTTTGCACATCCCAATGCTCTTTAAGATGGCACTTCCTCTATTACATCGCAGATGCAAGCAAGCGCAGATACAATATTCATCCATCTACTTGTCAATCACAACCTGGCACTTAGTGATTTTATGCTGCAAGTTACTCACTTGTAATGTGTAATGCACTTTTCCCATGTCTGTCTCATACTGTAGAAGAGAAGGTGGGAGCTAAGGGGATTGCGGAACTGGAACCTGTAAAAATATGAAATAAGAAGCAGGAGTCATACCATCCAAGTTGAATCACCCAAAAAGAACACTTTAGTTCCCCTTTAACATGGTAAAATAAAATTGCAGCATAGAACCCTTGTACCCCCCACCCCTCCACCACCACCTCCCAATTTTTCTATTTGTCAGTTTGCACCTAGGGTGCTTTTTCTAACATGATGTACTCTCATTGGTGACTATAAAAAAAAAAAAAAAAATTTTTTAATTTTTATTCCTTCTTTTTTTTTTTTTTTTTTTTTTAAAGGTTGTTTTAAAGATGACCGCATTGTGTTCTGGACCTGGATGTATTCCACATATTTCATGGAAAAGTGGGCACCGAGGCAAGATGACATGCTATTCTATGTCCGGCGCAAGCCAACGTACATGGGCATGGACGGAATTGAAGGGAAAAAGGTTGGTGTGTAGCAAGGAGAGCGGCAGTGGTACAACTTCTCTGTCCGAGCGCTTAGGGGCTTATTGACTAAAGTGACTATTTGACTGTCGGAGTGAATTCTCATCACTTTGGGTGACTACTCACTGATTCTCTACTCCTTATTCACTAAACAGAAGATTCCCATAGCAAATCTGCAACCGCATCAGAATTCCCATAGTAAAGTTGTGACCGCGTCAGTAGCCATGTATTGTATAGTGTGCGACTGTCATTAGCTGGCGAATTTGCCACATAGCAGTCTTCTGAATATGGGGAAGAGAGGGAATTCACACCTTTACATGAAAATTCAGACTTTAGTCAATAACCCTCCTTGTTCTCCAATTTCATTTAAAAAAAATTCAATATGTCTTCCCTTTTTGTGATCCATACTAGGGCTGCTAGTAAAGGTTTTTATCCCTTGCTGCGGTATATCTGTTCATTACCCTAGTACTGAACACAGAGGGGTCATGGGTAGGTAGAGGACTATATTAATGACATCCTTGTAGCATTGGAAAAGCCTCCTTAACCCTGATAAGGGAGGAAGATTGTGGCCTTTAAATGGGAATGAGTTAAAGGAAGCTAAAGACTGGAATGGTCCTGGTTTGATTTCGGCTAGGGTCAGATTGGCATATAGGTGTGCGTATGGCACATGTTCCCCTCAAAAAAAAAAAAAAAAAAAAAAAAAGCTGAAAATACACTGTTGTGAAAAACCATTGACTAAGTAATGGCTGTTGCATATAAAATGTCACACTTGTGTTTCATAGAGAGGATCATGCGCAAGGAAGCTTTTTCAAGCATGAGTCAATCAACGTGACAGAATTAGTAGCAATAGGAATTGAACACTAGAGGTCACACAGGGAAGAAAAGAGATGTGTAAAAGCCTATGCTTTTATTTATATATAAATCACATCCTAAAAATACACCAGTGAAATGTGATGGCGTATTTTTTTTTTTTTTTTTTTTTTTTAACGACCCGCACCTATACGCCAATGTCAACCTGGCTTTAAAGGGGATCTATAGTCAAATTACATCTTTACATATGCAGCACTATACCTTAGTGAGAAGGGTTTCTCCCCAGTAGATGTTTCATGTGATGCAGAATGATTGAGTAGGCAGCACTGATACACAATTTCCTGGTGCAAGAGTTTATGTGTGAGACGTGTATTGGCCAGTTTTCCATGAAAAGGTTCCCTTCCCCGGACATTTTTGTCCTACTTACTACTTGGCACACCTCAGACCAACAGACTAATGCTTACTGGAATACAGGTGCAGATTGGTCCCTGCAGGTCTCCTGGGGTTAGGGAAATCCCTATAGTTATGCAGCTGTCAATATGGAAAATGAGGGAAAACTAATTGTTTATTTTAGTTGCTATTACTATTGTCCTGCTGCAAAACTTCTCATGCTGCCATCCTTAGGAATTCCAAGGCTCTGATTAGGCATTCCGCTTTAATTGTGATGAGAAGCTTATATTCCATAGTGTGTCAGGAAGGCGAAAATGGCACTTCCTTAAAGAACGCGTTCCTTGTATTCAACAGGAGTAAAAGTGACCAGCCACAAACAGGTTAATTCTGTAAACATCATTTCAATGTCAAAGGGACACTGAAGCCTGTAAATAAAGAGCTTTCCATTTATTGGCCATCTAGTATTAAATACATCGACAGTTAAAATGACAGGTTTATGTTAAGGATTTTGCAGAATAATCATAGCAACAGAAGAAAAAAAAACAGAGGCTAGGATTAGCTGAGAGCCTCTGCTCCAAGTGCTTGCTTGTTCTTCTGTCGCTATGATTTTTCTGCAAAATCCGTAACATAAACCTGTTGCTTTAACACTTAAACTAAATGTTAGATGGCCAATAAATGGAATGCTCTTTATTTACAGGCTTTAGTGTCCCTTCAAGATTTTCTTTTCATTGACTGATATACAGAAACCCAAGGGTAATCCATATGAGATTCGGCGAGGTCATAGTCACTATTAAGAGACAATCAATACATACTTGCAAATTTCCAATAGAAATAATTATTAGTGAGCAAATCAGCATGTGGTGACCACTACGACTGAGGAGGTTATTTTCAATAATAGCGGATTTCCATAGCAAATCCGCAATTGCAACAAGAGTAAAGTCATGACTGCAACAATATTCCCATAGTATTGTCACGACTGAGACAGTAGTTGTCTATTGCGACCGTCTTTAGTTGGCGAATTCAAAACTTTGGACTTTAACCAATAACCCCTGATTGCATACTAGCTTGGAAATAATTCCCATAATTCTTTTTCCCCCATTTATGGTTCAGCAGGTTGAGGTGGAAGTCTATCGGAAAGATTCTAAGAAGCTCCCAGGTCTTGGAGACCCTGATATTGATTGGGAAGAGAGCGTGTACTTAAATCTCATTTTACAGAAGGTAAGCGCTAAGGTTCTGTGGCGCGGAAATTAAATGGTGCGAACGCAAATACTGGGGACAACGTTTATTTGTCAGGATGAGGTGAAATGATTCTTGGATTTAGTTCTATGGGGGAAATTTTATAGAAAAACCAATTGCTATATCTAATTATTATTAAAAATGCAGAAAATGTTAAATTAGACTTTTAATGTAAAAGACACTCTATTTAGTAATTAAAACCTTCTTTTTCTGTAATCACTATTATTGTATAAACCAGGTACCTTTCCCCTTTATCCACAGTCAAATATTTGCCTAATAACATTTATTTAAATGCGTGTGTGTGTGTGTGTGTGTGTGTGTGTGTATGTATACATATATGTATATAAGTTAAGATATAATGGTTATTAGTCCACATGCTAATAAATAAAAGGGCCGATTGTGGCTGCTTACATATATAGATTTCTGTGCTTCCCTGCAGTTGGATTACATGGTAACGTGCGCTGTGTGCACACGCTCAGATGCAGGTGATATTCACATACATAAGAAGAAATCACAGGTAAGAACGAGAGGGGATTTGGAATTGACATTTTATAGAACTATCACAATTGGGGCATACTAACTAATATGGAATTCAATTTTCGTTTTGAAATTGAATAGAAATTTTTTTTTTTTTTTTTAATTTTCTGATTTTGACTTCTCCTATTTACTATGACCCTTTGTAGGTACTGGTTTTCGTTGTATATCGTTTCTGCTCGATTTCGATTGATGATGTCGATTATGATATCGCCAATAATATCACTAACACTTCTATCCCCACATTTACTAAGTGTTGTTAGATTTTGCCAGTTAATTTCAGCTATATTACATTTTGCCACTCTCTGGGTGGCGTTATTCGTTATTTTCAGTGGGTGTTAAGTGCGATATTAGTTCCAGAATTCAGCTTGTTGAAATGGTGTATACAACGATCATAGGTGTGCACAGACCATTTCATTAGGGTGTGGCCCTATAGAAAAAAATCTTAAGGCTAGGTTCACACTGGCATTTTTATACGCAGTGTATCATCCTGCATGCTGCCATTAGGGTGTGCCCGGGCGCGCATGCCTATGACAACTATATCAATAAGCTAACTTTTCCATTTAAATTTACAGTTTAATTAATCATTGTTATATAGCGTTAACAATATTGATAAATTTACCAGATAACTTGTGACCCAAATCTCCCAAAATAATGTCACAAACGGCGATAATAAAGTTTCTGACTTTAGTAATGTTAAGCATCTAACTGTATTTAAAACCCCAGGGGGGGTTTATGATATAAAGAATTTTACTTCGTAGATGCCAGGGATAAATGACACAGGGGGTGGGTAAAGGATTAATTGTAATTTGCAGATTTCATTTATCAGACTGTGCATATGTCATGGCGTTTATTCCTTACAATAACCTGCTGTTTGTAACAGTCCCTTGTTTAATCTGTAGCTGGTTTAATGTGAAATGTTGGGAATAATAATATGAACAATAATAGGAGGTGGATAAATGCGTTGATGATAGTCATATCCTTGATACATGAGCAAATTGTTCTGTGTGAGCTTATGCTAAATACATTGTCTGTGGTTATCTATTAATTTATTCATAATGTGCTGTTACCTTCCCCTCTACAAATCATTCGCCAGACAATAAAATTTAAAACATGTTACAAATGCTGCAGCTCACTCCTTGTGTTTCCAAACAGGCACTCTTCCTACTGTTTGTTAAGATACATTGGGCTTATTTATGAAAGTGTGAATTTGCAGTACTTTGAGTTGCTTTTGCCATGACTGATGTGAATTTAAGACTCCATATTCACTAAGCAGCAGATTCGCTTTTCAAAGAAGTGAATGGTATAGGAAGCTTTTATTTGCATAATCAGTCAAACTGTAATAGGATGCATAGTCGTGCACAGTAATGGAAATTCCACCATTCCCTACTGCAGTGACATAATGACTCACAATGTGCCACTAACTGTATATAAGTGAATATTATATCCCTTTCTATGTCTCCCTGTCCCTAGTTCATCCTCACCATATCCCACTAACTGTATATAAGTGAATATTACATCCCTTTCTATGTCTCCCTGTACCTAGTTCATCCTCACAATGTCCCACTAACTGTTTATAAGGGAATATTACATCCCTTTCTATATCTCCCTGTCCCTAGTTCATCCTCACAATATCCCACTA
>WMED01026821.1:0-10354 GCA_019650415.1 Pipa parva | reverse complement strand
TGGCAGAGCCGGCTCTGAGTAAATATCCCACTGAGAAAACTATTTCTTGTAAACAACTTCATGGCCTAAAATAGAATGCAAACTTTTTAATGTGAGAGGAATAAAGTTTTTTTGTTTTGTCAGCAAGAACATACTTTCTATTACAGATTTAAGAAAATAAATTGTTAAAAAAAAAAAGGTTGAAGCCAAACGGGGATGGCGCAAGGTGTAAAAACAGTATCTAAATCTAGCAGGCCTGTAAGTTCATGAAAGGTTTACGATCCAGTAACAGTAAACAGAGGAATGATCCACTAGGAAGCCTAAGGCTACTCCCGGACAGATGTAAATCTTTTTTCTCTAGTAGGCAGCTTAGGTCTGAAAGCACAACAACTCCAGGAATATTTTGCTTAGATTTCGGAATATAAAATGCGATGGCCCGCGAGAGTGTCTTTTATCATCCTGTCATTTTCTTGTCTTTGAAGGACACTGTACCCTGCAGCACAAACTCTTTAGTTTTCAATAGGTTATTCTGCCCTTTCGGACTTCTTTTTCTTTATTATTTGTCTTTATTATGGTACGTTTGTGAAAATGTTAACTTTTTAAAATAAATATTAAGTAAAAAAAAAAAAAATGGATCTAGTGGGAAATAGTATACAGAGATATACAGATACATTTAGGGGAAATTCATCAATTGGAGCAATCATTTGCAGAGGTTTAGTAACCCATAGCAAGCAATCAGCTGTTAGGTTTCACTGGTATAGGGAAATCACAATCATGAAAGCTAAACTCTTATTGGTTGCTATGGGTTACTAGACCACTGCAAAGTTTGCTCCTGTTGATGAATTCCCCTTATCTCCCAATGTTGTAGCAATTATCACTCATCAGAACAATTTGTACTTTAATACAATCTTTGGTTTGATAATCCCAGTGCATAACCTTCCTACATATTTTTGAAAGCTAAAATAATCTGTCCTATATGCATTATTTACACTTTTTTAATACTAAAAGCAAGACCCTATGATTTTTCTATCCTTCCAGTTTCCCTTAATCACCTTGAATTTGGTTATCCACTACTAGACAGCCAACTCTATTGGAGATATTTGTATCATCTCCAAAAAGACAAACCTTAACAGTTAGACCACTAATGTCCAATTTACTGTTACATTATTTGCATAATAATGACATTATTAATGATATCAGACTTATCCATTCATCATTTTTGCAACCTCCCTTTAATGCCTACTTTATAAAGCAGTAAAGCATTTGCCAACCTCCAATCTTCAAGAGTTATCCCCTTCCGAAAGAGATTTGTTTGAAGCATGGGTCTCAAATATTTTTCCTTGTCTCCCTGTATGAAATGACTTTGATGCCAAGATAATTTAGGAAAACTTCCCCCAGTATCATAACAGTAACAGTGACACAGCCTGTGATAAATGACAAAATGTTCTCTAACAGCTATCTGATGTCAGCCACTTGTCATTCTAGATGAGATAACTCATCCTAGTCTGTAAAATCAATCCACAGTCATTTCTTTTGGTTGGTTGGTGTGTGTGCGTGTATATATACAGTATATACTATATACAGTATATAAAACATAGGGCATATCTAGCAAAGTTTTCTAGTAAAAATTCTGTTATTTTCCACTCATTTTGTATTTAATAGCTTAACTGGTTTTGTCAACAACATTTTTGTTTAACAAATTGTTTTTCTTGAATTGTAACTAAAACAAAACTGAATTTTTTTTTGTGTGTGTTAAAACTGCAGTTTGGTTATATTTGTTTAAAAAAAAAAAAAGAATATTGCTAATGAATATTTAATTATGTTAATTTCCAGCAAAAGCAACCTTTTTTTTTTCCACTTCACTTCTAGAAATTTGTCTCGCAGCTACTTAGAACCATATTTATCCAAGTGTGAAGAGTCCCATAGATGACTAAATACTCCACAATTTCACAACTCACAAAGTTTGCGTAGTCATCAAAGATTGCTTTTGATTGAGATGTGGAAAATGAACAGCCAATTTGACGGCTAATGCTGGACATGTATGTATCCACTTCTTTGTGTCTCTATTTCGGGAGTATGGGAAGCTTTCTGTTAATATTCTGACATGATTTAACTCAAACACTTAAAAAGTGTGGCAACTGTGTGCCAGTGCCAGTCTTAAACAAACTGGGGCCCTGGGTAAAACTAAAAGTGGGGCCCTGGTCTCTGCATCTTGACAATTTCTTCTGCTCTTGACAGGTGATGCATCATCTTTATTTCCTGTTCCTGTCCCATCGCTACAAACAGCTGGAACTAGGAGACTGGGTCCTTGTTAAAAGGCAGAAACCCAGTGACAAATTATCATCCCCATATTATCCTGAACCCTTTCAAATCACGCAAACCAAAGGTACCATGATCACTGCACAACATCAGGGTCGTCAAGTCACAAGAAATGTCTCCCATTTTAAAAAGCTTTGTGGCTATGATCCAGGAGCAAGTACAGAGGAGATAGATGATGATTAGGAAATCCCACCAGATACAACTGGTGCAGCAACACCAACAAGAGATGCCTCAGAGAACTCAAAGACTTTGTCTGATAATGAGGTGTCTCGGCGCTATCAGACAAGAACATGTCGAAGGCCACCAACTCACCTCATGGACTATGTTCTGCATTAAAATGTTTTTGTTTGTATTTTTAAAAAAGGGGAGAGATGTAATGTTGTTGTAACTGTTCTATGTGTTTGTTGTTCACACATTGTAATCCATCTGCCTAGCAAGAGTGAGGTAATAGAGGAGGAGGAGTTAACATAAGGAAGGGGAAATGCTAGGCAGGAAGCTACGGATACAGCATGGAATAAAGGCTTCTGATCCATAAGAAATTCTGGGAAATTTGGAATCCCAAATTAATGACCCAGAAAGAAAGGAGACACTCACACTCCAGGGCCTCTGTTGTCCCCCCCCCCCCCTTTTACTCTGAGAAAAGCGAAAATTATTTCACGCAAAACAGAATGAATATGTGGTAAATGAAACATGATCAACATAAGGCAAAATAGAAATGTAAAATTATATATTTATAAAAGTTATGCAAATTGTAAAAGGCATCGTCTGTTTTCTATTTTCTGTAACAAGTTGTTAACATTGTTTTAAAACCAATAAAACTTTACTATAAAAAAAGAAGGGTTCTGATCCAGAAAGTCAGTGTCTGAAATTGGACTTATTCCAGGTGACACATCCTCACTATAATACTGCAATCCTCATTGACTAAAGCACGAATAGTCGCATAGTGCTATGAATTTGCGTCTATTCTCCACTTCGCCATTTTCTCTTATTGAGCAAACTCTGCGAAGTGGCGAATACACGACCAATTCAATATGGAAGTAGCTTTTCTCTTCATTTTGCATGTGTGCGCACAGGTACTTCTAATATTATCTAAACAGCAGAGTGGTGCAAAGGTACAAATGTGACATGGGGAACTGCTCCAAATTCACCTGTTTGACTTTGCCACATCAGACTTTTTTGCGGGGGTTGATGGCTGGGCTCCAGTGTTGTATAAGGCGACTATTTATTCAAAAGTGATAATGCCGACTGCAACTAATGACAACATGGCCTAGGGAGAAGGTGACATAGAAATAGAATATTCCCAGAATACAGTTAGTGGGATATGGTGAGGATGACATCACTGCCCTTCACTTGTTTAATTTAATTCCGCATGACTTCTCTTCTTACTTCTATCCACCTGTCTACACTACACTGCGCATGTGACAGCGATTGCCGCTGTCTGTCTGTTCAACAAGTGTATTCTCCATTTAGTCAATAGTGAGAAGTGAATTTGTGACTATTTTGCCAATGCGACTCGAATTATAGCAAAGTGAATTCAACAAGTGAATTTGTACTATAGTCAGTGAGGCTCTAAAGCACAAAGAGGTAATTAACTTCATCAAGCAACATTGTTTTAACACCTAAGCAACCCTTTTTTTCATGGCAATGATATCCATTTAAATACAAATAAAATTATTAGTCAACCCAGTATCTCAATTAATACTTGACAGAAAAGGTGAGTTTCGAAAGAGTTGGAAAATAAAATATCGCTCTCCGGTAATGAAGAACATGAATGATTTTGTTGTATTGGTAAAATACCCTACAAGGAGATCTAAAGTACATGCATTGCATTATTAGTTTCAGTTGGTTGCATTGGTACCCTGTGAGATGCAGAAAAAAAATCACTGGGTGGTATAATTAAAAGGAATCATTTTCTTCTGTTTTTCAGCTGTGCAATCTTCATGTGTCTAATCAGAAACAACGATGACTTCCCTTTATTATTCTCAGAAGAACAATAAGAATGGAAAAATATTATAGAGACTGTAACAAAGATGTTGAACTGTAATGATTTTTAGGTCATTCTAAGATAGAGCAGGAGAAGGAGAGACAAAAGGGAGTTATTCACTAAAGTCCGAATTGTTGCGTATAGGTGCGAATTCGCCAGATAAAGACAGTCACAATAGGCTGCTACTGTCGCAGTCGCAGTCGAGAATATTGTTGCAGTCAAGACTTTATTATCTGAAAATTGTCACAATCTTAACTTTAAAAAATGCTTGCGACTTTACAATGGTGAAATTGTAACAGATTTGCTATGGGAAATAACCCCCAATGTCTAAGACACATCTGTAAAAACTCTCTTTTTTTTTGTGCAAAGTATTCTGATTTTCCAATTCTCCTAGTTTCTATGGGAGTGCTCCGGAAAAGTACGACAACATATCATATCAATCCTGTGTTTTTTCATCTTTAAATCATTTTAATTTCATTTATTATGGGAGTTACATGCAACTTACATCATATTCTATTTGTTAACATGGATCCCAAATATATCTTTTGTATCCAACATATGATGAATTGAATACATGTGGCATATTTGTCATATTTATCAAAGTGAAAATTGACTAACACATGTACAACTAATAAGGTTATCTTAACTGGAAGCCAGTTAACCTACGAGTATTCTTATGGACATATGGCGGGACAATAGGGTGCCCAAAAAAAGACCAAGCTTACACAGGGATTTTATATATATATATATATATATATGCTTTGTGCAGATGGTGTCCTTGGTCACATTAAACTTCAGAGCTGAAGCCACCATATTACACTTTTTAGACAAGTGCTGCCTGAATCTTGCTTATATATTGCTCCAGTCTACTTCTAGGTTCTCTACTAAGGCTTCCTTCTCATTCTAATCAGTCAACTGGACTTTTCACTCCATCTGTGCTGGGTTTCTGTCTGGAGAACCATGGGCTCTGGGGGCTTCTGGAACTTTTGTTGCCTCTGGACATCCCTTAAATTGGTCTTCTTTTAGTGTTCCAACTCCCAGAATTCCTTCAGGTGTACAACATCTTCCCCTCAATCAACCTTGTTCCTCCATGTTTTCAGGCATAAATTATGGGTGTGTATCCTGCCACACTTGGATATCCCAGATTGATTTTGGCAGGGTCAATAATGGGGTAGGTCGGATAAGGGGGTACTGCTATGAGGGGTACACATTCAGTACCATGGGGGGGAGAAAGGCAGACATGTGTAGACTTCATAGTATTGTCCAATGAAACGGATGGCCTAAAAGGGCACTGATCACTGTAACTGGGCATTTACAACGGGATTATAAAGTCCTGTTGGGTGCGCCCTATTTTTGAAGTTGATGGGGGGTGACATGATTTTTGATGACAGACCTTGGGTGACTATTTCTACTATTATAGGTCTTATTTCCTGAGTCCTGAGTCCTGTTGTTCCTGTTGTTCCAGTTCTCGGAAGTTCCCTTGTACTCCTCTGGCACAACTCCAGCACCACCAGTGGGTGGCTCCCCCAGGGGCCGCGACCTGGGGATTCCCTTGCGGCAAAGCCCAGTACCTCCTTGCGGGGGTTTAAAGGTGAAGACCAGGAATCGCTTAGACTCCGCGCCTTGGGTGGGGCCAGCGCTAAATCCACTGTGGTGTCTTGTAAATTCCAAACTATCCTGACAGTATAATCAGGCCATGCCCGAGGGGGCTTCGGGAACTACTCCTGAGGAAATGCTGCTTGGGTTGGCCCGACGTATGGAATCTTATGAGATACAACAAAATCGTATGGCTCAGATGTTGGATGCCATTTCTATCAGACTACAGTCTCTTCGTGCTCCAGCTTCCACTTCCTCCGCTGGTTCAGTTTCTCCGGAACAAGCATGTAAGGATCTGCGACTCTTGTCTCCTCTGAGATTTTTGGGTAATCCAGAGGCACGCCCAATTTTTGAGGTTGATGGGGGGTAACATGATTTCTGATGGCAGACCTTGGGTAACTATTTCTACCTTTTATGGTCCCTATTTAGTTTTGTAGTTCTGTTATACAGTATATTGTAATATACTGTACCATAAAAACTAGCTATGAATATACTATTGGAAAAATTGTTTCATTTTTCTACCAGGACAGTTTCCAATACATGTTCTATTGACTCTTATTTTCAACCACAGCCGCTCAGTTATATTAGAATCTAGACAATGTCCCAGCCACGGGAGCTTTAAAACGCCATCTTCATTTTCCTCAAAATCATCTCAGATGTCAGCAGAGTCACTGTGTTTAATTCTACATTCTAATGTACAATGTGATAACATAATCTAATGGTGTTGCTGCCCAGCATATTAGAAATCATCCTTTCTGTTTAACATTAGCATTAGGCACTTAGGAGTATAGGATTCTTTTAGACATGCAACAAATAAAAATCAGATCTGACATAAGGGAAGTCTAGATGCTAAATGAAACATGTGCAACAATCAAATATTCCGTGAAAATTACACTAGTTTCTTATTGCTTGCGGCAATAGCTGTCCTGCTGGAGATCTGGATTGGGGAACCTTTTACGAAATTGTGTTGCAGGACTAAATCTTTCAGGTGAATATTTATTGCCGCACTTACCTGATGCACAGTAGTTAAATCATCACATGATGCATATGTAAACAGTACGCACAAACACAACGCATATGTAGAATAAAGGACAAGTTGTGCATTTTTTAGAAGAAATGTAAAGCTATGTTTTTTTAACCTGGGCACCCTGGTCCTTGAGATAAGTAAATTCCACAATCAGGCTAGCAGCAAATAATTCTAGGGGGTAGGCCCAACTTATATATTGGAGGGGTACACATTCAGCATAAACAGTATATTTACAAAGGACAAGTGGTAGGAATTATTAATCATTTTCATCATTAATAGCATCAAGTACAGTAACAATAGAAATGTACAGTTACCACCAAAGGGGATCTGCATTTAAACACCGCAGGGAGAAAACCCCCAGTCACTTTAGCAGGGTGAAAATTCACAGCGGGACACTAGCCTTCTCTGGGGCTATCTGGCAGGACTCTTCTTTCTAGTTCTAGTAGCCTGAACACTATCACTGTTATTCTGATCTAAATGTGTCTGTCCACCCACTAGGGTCCTCGGTGGGTTACACTGTTACTCAACAGATAGCCAGACCTGTCTCTCACAGATAGCCAGACCTGTCTCTCACAGATAGCCAGACCTGTCTCTCACAGATAGCCAGACCTGTCTCTCACAGATAGCCAAACCTGTCTCTCACCATCTGAGGTGAGCTATAATAGAATATGACTGTCTTAGGCCTAGCTGCAGATCTTGAGCAGATGAGATTCCCCTGCAAGCTGGCACAGGCCCAGGACTGACTGTCACTCCCTCCAATAGCAGATATATAACCAACCTAGGTAAGATCCTTAAAATGGCTGATGCGCTACTTAGTGGACTAACATTATGCCAGATGAAGTGCATACATACACCTGTCTGCTATATTCTCTTTGGTCAGTAGGGAGAACCCTTACAACACATAGAAATTAGTAGATTTGTAAGAGATTTAAATATATAAATATATACTAATTACCCAGCTATGCGCATATCAGTAAACAGGCCTCAGAGTGAACACGGAGAAAGGGAGGAGATGTACAGAGGTCAGTTTAATTACAAATGCCAAGGGGTCTTACTACCTTCCCTAGTTTGTTTTCCTTCCAATGTAAGACAAGTTACTATGGTAACAATGGCTGCCACAAAACCACATGCCGTGGAGACACCATAAGTATTCCAAATAACTTACATTCTCCTCTATTATTGCCATAGTAAAATAGTGAATGGCCGTCTCTAGTGTAAGACGCCGTCTCCTGTGTAAGTAGTCAGTCAGACAGTAGAAGTCCTGCTTTCAGCCCCCTAATTTGCCACTTTGATGTGGCGAAGTAAAACAAGCTAATGTGACACAATGAGGTTGTTTGAGTAAAGGGTGAATTCACCTGTCGCATTCGCTTCGCTACAATTTGACTCACATCTCCAAAATAGTCGCAAATTCAGTTCCCATTATTGACTGAGCAGAGAATAGACTTGTAGAACAAGCAATCCAAAAATTGTAGAATCGGCACTCCCAAAGAGTAAAAAATAAAAACAATTCTTTAATCCATGTAGTTAAAAACAGGCAGCAAATATAAAAACAGAAGGAAAGGAGCACCCCCTAACGCGTTTCGCACTTAGGGCGCTTAATCATAGGATTATCCTTGCTGTAGGATATGTTGTGTGGCGTAGTCAGATGAATAGACACCCTCCACTGGTTAGTCAATAGTAGAAGTAGAAGCACACACATGTAAAGTAATGTGAATTGCTCCGTAAAATTGCGACTAGCATAGTCGCCCGAATTTGTTACGTATTTGCCACATCACAGAGTTTCCTCAAACAGCGGACATGGGGAAAGTAGCGAACAGATGCAGATTCAGAGCTTCACATGACTATTCGGCCTTTAGTCAATAAGGCCCATTATGTCTTGCTAAATTCACTACTTCGTCAGAATCCAACGCTTAATGAACAGCCTAATTATCCATGCACGTACATGCGTAGTGATGGAAAAGCTCCATAAGTCTGTGACTGTCGGAAATGTCCCAGTTGTTTGCAAATTGACCTCATCACAGAGTTTATTGTATGTGAAGATCGGAAAGTGGAGAATTTATGTGAATTCAGACATTTAGGTGACTATTTGGACTTTCATTGAATAAGCCCCTGAAATATTTAGCAGATTTTAGACCTTTCCAAATGGATCATATTATCCCCAGCAATTTACTTTTGAATAAGCCACACAGTGTAACATTCATTATCTACAACTCACTAAAACTGAATTCTAATGTAGACAACCCATTCGAAGTAGGAAAAACATATCTGCACATTTGCCTGTCCCTTTACATTTTCTACAGCAGTTTTGTGAGTACTTTAGCCATGAAATATCCATCATTTTATTTTATGCGAAGCCAGGGAAGTGGTGGGAAAGTTTGATAGAAAAAAAATATGTAGGTTTTATACAGCATCGGGGACCTGTTATGCCTAAACGTAGTCATTTAAACAACTGACTCAGTGCTGAGTGCTCTTTCCGTCATGCTGAAAGGCCGGTCAGAGGGTTATTTATCATATTCATGTGCCCTGATGTGACACTGAAATGTACATTTTACATTTTGTGCTTTTAAATGAACTGCAGTTCCCTACCTTATATGCACCTTTCAAATCATTTACTCTGGAAATCTGAATAAGGGCCTTATTGGCTAAAGGCTGAATTATCGCAGATTGCTCTTAATTTGTGTTCAGTCACCACTTCCCCATGTTCACTTATTGAGATAACTGTAGGAGGAGGCAAATATGCCGCTAATTCAGGCGACTACATTATTCACAATATTACAGAGCACACACATTACACTTCGCACGCACAGGTACGGTGACTATAGACTGAGAGGAAGAGTTTGTAGCAGTCGCGAATTCAAGACATAGTTTTCTGAATTCACATGTTTTTCACATAAGAGTGTATGTATGTATGTATAATTTTATTTACAAAAACACCACAAATTTACGCAGCGCTGTACAATTCAGCGATACAAGTACAATACAGACAAGGGAAAAGTGCATTAAACAATAAAAGTAAAATATTACAAGGATACATCAAATTAAGTGCTAGGTTGTGATTGACACAAGAGGTTGAAGGTCCCTGCCCCAAGGAGCTTACAATCTAAGTGGGAGGAAGACTTACATACACAGATAGGACAATAACAGCTGTGGAGTCATAAGTCCATAAATACAAATAAATAGATCAAAATAGATATAGATAAATACAGATATTAAACATAAAAATTATACATAGAATCAATGATAAGAATCAGTGCTAGTGCACTGACAGTGGTGAATTGGAGGGTTGATGGCAGGACTCTGGTGTGACATAAGGTAACTATTCATTCAAAATTGACACTGGTGACTGCAACTAAATTAGTCTACTATTTAACATAAACTCATGACAAGGTGACATAGAAACAGATGTTTTATTCACTTATATACAGTTAGTGGCACATTGTGAGGATGAA
>WMED01026820.1:0-10743 GCA_019650415.1 Pipa parva | reverse complement strand
ATCTTTTTAAATGGTGGAACTTGCACTATTGGTGACTGACTAAATACTTTTTTCCCCACTCTATATAGATATATGTATATATTATATATATGTGTGCGTGTATGTGTATGTATGGCTCTTTTTAAGGAATTGTGCCAGACTAGTTCCTCTTAGTAGGAATGTGCATGAAGGAGAGGCGAAATCGCAGCTAAAATGGCATAATGACATCACCAAAGTCATGACTTGTACCAAATCTCGCTGTATTAGCCACATAGTGAAAGGAAAATGGCTGCCAAGTACAGTATTCGGTTGTAAGACCCAACCCTAGGTACATGCAGTAGAAGGGGGTGTATACAGTCTCCCGATTGCCCCATACATTTTGCTGGAAGTACCACTTTTAATGAAAAAAAGTGAAGTATAAACAATATGGGATGATTTTCTTGTACTGCCATTCTTGAGCTACCATAGTACCCAGACCAATAAGGTAGGGAACTTTACGCTCCTTTTTCCTTACCCTTATCCAGACCATAGGTGGGGTATATAGGGTAATAATAATGCCCTTCTTGAGCTCCATAACCAGACCAATGAGGGTGAGGTACATTAGAGCAGGGCTGATCCAACAAAGTTTCATATAGGAGAAAAGTCTTTCTATATCCTTGCCTTGTGAGGACAAAAGGAAGAACTGAATATTGGTGGCAGAACAAGATCGACTCATACTAGAAGAGGAGTTTCAATTCATCAAGTCTTTCACTTTTTTCCTGCTTATCCAGGCAAAGGAATTAATTCCTTTTGTCCTGCACTGACAGGAAGGGCCATATGTGAGAAATGGGACACGCTATCAATATCAAATGTGTTTTTTCTAAAGTAAATTTGTAAGATTTAAAAACGAACTCATTTGTAGTGTACATTTGGATAGGTCAACATATAGTTGTATTTGCATACTATGAAAATTAATTTCTTTTCTTTCACTGATTTTATGCATGAACTGGTCTTTGATTGCATAAAAAAGTAAATTTTGCATATAACAAATCTTGGGGGTAATTCATCAAGCAGCGAAGTGAACAATGTGTTTTGCTCACTTCGCTAATAGTAGTATGCACAAGCTGATGTCCGCGTACATGACATCAGCATGCACATACTACTATTAGCGAAGTGAGCCGAACGCATCGTAGCTCACTTCGCTGCTTGATGAATTACCCCCTTGATGTTTATCTAAAGCCTTTGATTGAAGTTCACAATCACTTCTATCAAGTTCCATATATTCAGAAGGGTTTTGAATAAAAATGTTAAACAAGCCTACAAAGAATGAAGGTAGCTCATTGGGATTACAGATTCTGATATACCTATTATCCATAAATCTGCAGTTATCAGTTCATATCAAGCTGCACTTACACCATGTGCATTTTAAAGAGATGCAATCATATGTGTAGATTATTTAATGAATGTCTCTGTATTATTAAATCTGATAACTAGAATTTGGATTTCATTATATAGAGAAGAGGCTTCCAAGAGCATTTTCCATTTATATACTTACTATTTCTAGATCTTGTTTAGAAGATAATATGGCCAGTTAGTGCAGTTATATCAAGGTGGCAGCAGTAGGATGGGATAGATGTTTCTTTATGCAATACATTTTTATTTGATTTGCTTTAATGTATAGCTGATATTTATGGCTCTTTATAAATGCAGGGGAATGTCTGAGCTTTGTTGGTTTGCTCTGCTCATACAAGACCAAATTCATTTTGCAGTGGTAAAGGGAAACTATAGTCAGATTACATCTTTATATATGCAGTACTATAACTTAGTGAGAAGCGTTTCTCCTCAGTAGATGTGTAATAAATTGTCCTGCTTCAGATGAAACAGCACTGGAAAACTCAAGCACCAGGAAATGTGTGTGTGGTATATTGGCCAATTTTCCATGAAAGGGTATCCTCCCCCAGACATTTTTGCCTCATTTGTAATGTAAAACCTGTGCACAAGTTAGCTTTCCCGAGTCCCAGACTCTAATCTCCTGCATTTCAGGAATGTAAGCAAAGCATGTCTCATGAGGCCAAAAGGTCAGCACACTGCTTAACCAATAGCAGTCAGGAGCTTTTTCTTCTCGTGTTTAGCAGTTATATCACACACATTTCCTGGTGCGGAAGTTTTCCAGGGCTCTCTAATAACTTATTCTGCTTCACATGAAACAACTACCGGGGAGAAATTCTTCTCACTAAGGTATATTACTGCATATGTAAAGATGTAATCTGAATATAATTCTCCTTTAAAGAAGAAAGTTATCATAGAAAAAAGTGAGGATAAAGAGCGATGTTTTGGTTCATTTTGCATTATAAGCAGTGAGGTGTTAAAGTGGACCTGTCACCTCAAAACCTGAATACTAAATTATGTTATATTAATTAATTAATTAAATAAACCTGTTTTTAAATTATGTATTTACAAAATGTACCTTTATATAGCGTTTCTCACTGTCATTTTCCCTGTCAGCCCGACTTTTCTTTCTCAAGTTAGGTTGAGTGTGCTAAATGATGATTGACATTATAGCTACTCCAATCAGATCCCTGCTAGATCATGATTTAAGGGATCTGATTGGAGGAACTTTAATATCAGTCATCCTTTTAGCCCCACCCAACCCAACTTGGGAAAGAAGAGTCAGGCTGAGAGGGAAGTTGACAGAGAGAAATGCTTTATAAAGGTACATTTTTTAATACATATATAATTTAAAAAAAAAACATATACAGTAGTTTTTGAGTTTTGAGGTGACAGGTGCACTTTAATGGTTGGGCCTCCACTATCTTCCCTTTCCTACAGTGGAGCGATGCCTGCCATGATTGAATCATTGTTGAATGTAAACTGTTCCAATTGTAAAATATAAAGTGGTGTTATATCTTGATATTGTGGTGAAGGCATGCCAGAAGAGCACATGGTAGGTAAAGATGGCCACAATACTTATATAAAAATACTCTGTGAATGCACCACTAAAAGAGCGGTGTATTTTTATGCAAGAAATGTTTAACATCCAATTTTCTAAATATTGAAACATTTTCCTTCTAAGCAGTTATGGAGTTTATACTGCAGGTCCCCTGAAGCTTTGGCAAATAACATGCACTCACCACTGAAGCCAAGCCACATCTCCAACAATTTCTCTTTATATATGTTGTTATAAGAGAGACTGAATGAAGCTTGATAAAGCAATTTATCATACTTTAAACCACAGCTCAGATTTATACAGGCTTACATCTTTGTTTACATTTTATTTTATTATTATTGATTAAGTGTTTCATACCTGCATATTGTAATGGTGAATCTTTATCCAGAGCAAACAGTGGAGGGTCCAACAAAACAGCATTATCATTTTCTGTCACAATGCCATGGTAAGTGGTTTCTATCCATGGTTTATGCTTGTTAACTAGAACAGAAATATTTAGTTAGAAGACAGTGGAAACTTAAATGTTTCATATATCTATGTATATGTATGTATAATTTTATTTATAAAGTGCCACAAATTTACACAGCGCTGTACAATTCAGTAATACAAATATAATACAGACATGGGAAAAAGTGCATTAAACAATACAAGTATAATATCACAAGTGCCAGGTTGTGGTTGACACAAAAGGTTGGAGATCCCTGCTCCATAGAGCTTACAATCTAAATGGGAGGAAGACTTGCATTCACAGATAGAGGGGTAATAAGAGCTGTAACAATGTGCTGAAACACAGGTCAATAAATACAAATGCTAAGCATAAATAACTAATTAAGGATGAAATAAAATATATACATAAAAATTAGTGACAAATATCAGTGTTAGTGCTCCAAAAGTTAGGATTTTAGTTTGGTTTTAAAATTGCAGAGGAAGGGAGGGTAGAGCCTGACTGGAGACATATATGGGGGTAATTCAGCAAGGTGCGAACTCACCTTGCGATGCTTCGATTCACCTCGGCAAAATGGTTACGCGCTCGCTTCTCTCCTACACGCGGACATCACCGAATGCTTTAAAGGTACTGGAGTCAAATACTCGACATTCACCTCATCTCGCGACCACCCAAGTCGCCTCGCGAGACTGGAATACCTTTAAAGCGTGTGCTGATGTGCGCATGTAGGAGAGAAGCCAGAGCATAACCATTTTTGCGAGGTGAATCGAAGTATCGCAAGGTGAGTTCGCACCTTGCTGAATTACCCCCAAAGATGGACATAGAGCACCTGCTCCTGTATACCTCGGCTGAAAAAACGTTCAAAACACATACCAGAGGCCAAATTCAGACTGGAAAAACGTCACCGGGTGAGACACAGCACAAATGCGATGGATAGGAAAAGCATGCACAACTCTTCCCTGAAGCTCACATCCTTGTAAGGAAAGAGAGATTAAGAAACGAGGTCCCAAGATGGTGCCGGCTCACAGCATGTAAGGGAAGATACACCCTCACTGGAGAACAACACAGAGGCACTGCAGTTACCAGACCCAGCACAAATGCAGGTACCCATAAATGAACAGAAACTTAAAGCACTACTAGCTGAGTTAAGATCTGACATTCAGTCTGACCAAAGATTCATGCTGAAAGACATCAAAGCAGACATATCAGAACTAACAAATAGAACCCTCCATATGGAAACCAAGATGGAGGAATTAGTATCCACACACAACTCCCTAGCTGACAACACTACGACACTAATATTCACACTTATGAAATACAGCAAATAAAGGATAAATTAACTGACCTTGAGGACAGAAGCAAGAGAAATAACATCTGAATTAGAAGAATAGATGAAGGAATAAAAACTGACCAGCTGTGGGCCCACTTCTCTGCAGCTAAGCCACAGTGATCTTGGGGTTTTTCTTTACCTCTCTCACCAAGGCTCTTCTCTTACGATTGTTTAGTTTGGCTGGATGGCTAGGTCAAGGAAGAGTTGTGGTAATCCCAAACTTCTTCCATTTAAGGATTATGGAGGCCACTGTGCTCTTGGAAACCTTGAGTGAAGCAGAAATTATTTTGTAACCTTGGCCAGATCTGTGCCTTGCCACAATTCTGTCTCTGAGCTCCTTGGGCAGTTCCTTAGTCCTCATGATTCTCATGTGCTCTAACATACACTGTGAGCTGGGAGGTCTAATATAGACAGGTGTGTGCCTTTCCTTATCAAGTCCAATCAATTTAAATAAATACAACTGGACTCCAGTAAGGGAGTAGAACGATCTCAAGGAGGATCAGAAGGAAATGGACAGCATGTGAATTAAATATGAGTGTCACAGCAAAGAGTCTGAATACTTATGACCATGTGATATTTCAGTTTTTCTTGTTTAATAAATTTGCAAAAATATCTACATTTCTGTTATTTTTCTTTCAGGATAGGGGCAGAGTGTACATTAATGAGCACAAAAAAATGAACTATTTTGATCTTACCAAATGGCTGCAATGAAACGAAGAGTGAAAAACTGAAAGGGGTCAGAATACTTTCCCTACCCACTGTAATCCAAAATCTGACTCAGACAACTATAGGAAGTATAAATTGGTCTGATCATGCTCCAGTAAAACTCACAACAAACAATCCCAAGAACTAGCAAGTGGAAGCTTCCAGAATACCTAATTCAAAACAAAACCACATACACAACAAGAGAAAAAGCAATTAAAGAATACTTTTATTTCAATGACACAGATGAAATTTCAAAACAAACAATCTGGCAGGCTCACAAAGCCACTATAAGAGACACATGTGTAAAACTCCATGCAAAACAACAAAGGCAAACAGAGAAGGAATATAAATTGTTATTACTAAGACTATACTCCCGCTCAACAATTCATAAGTGCACAAATTTTAAAGCAAATAACCAAAAATAAACACAAAAACCACCAAAATAGCACATGTGCGAATGCTACGCAATCTACAAAAAAAAACAAAGCACTACAACACTCCAGTGGAAACAAATCATCTAAGCTACTGAAGCAACAAGTGAAGCCAACAATAGCAACTCCACCAATTAATTCACTGAGAAACACACAGGGAAGGCATTTAACCAAGCCGAAAGATATAACAAATGAATTTTCCAAATTCTACTCTACACTATACAACATAAAGCCACATTACACAGACAAAAACACACTGGAAAGCAAAATAGATGACTTCCGCCAATTGTGAGGATTCTTTCAACAAAAGGGGGGAGAAGGAGACGAGCAGCAAAAGTGCCACAGTGGTCTTGGCCCCAGCTAATCCCTGGGTGCGGAGTCTAAGGAGCCCTCCGGTCTTCACCTTTGACCCCCGCAAGGAGGTATGGGCTTTGCAGCCAAGGACTCCCAGGTCGCGGCCCCACGGACTAGCTGACCACTGGTGGAATGGCAACAGGACAAACAATGGCCGAGTTAGAGGCAGGCAATGCAGCCTACACACAGGAACACGAAGGCAGGCTGTATGGGAATATCTGCAAGGTATAATGCAGGTTGGCAGGGCAAGCTGACAGGCAGACAGACAGACAGGATGACAAGGCTGGCTGACAGGCAGGCAGGGACAAGGCATAAACTTTATTAAAAGGGAATTAGCCACCAGAACTCTTCACTAGCTGAGTTCTATAACCAGGTGCCTTAACTAAGGGAGAGCGCCCTTAAATACCCTACCAGCCAGCACGTGACCGCCACGTCATAATTGTGCGCCGGGGACATGTGCGCGCCATAGTGCAGAGGAGGTGCACACAGAAGAGCGAACGCCACAGCGCTGGAGCTGGGAAAGAGGTAAGTTTCCTGACACCAATCGACAAACCTTCCAACAACGAACAATATCAATAAAGAAAAACTGCAAACTCCAATAACCACACCAGAAACAGAAAAAGCAATCTTATCTTTCTTTTCACAGAAATCACTTAGACCAGATGTGTTCACACATCTATACTATAAGAAATACAGACACTTACTTCAGTCATACCTACTGCATCTTTTTTTTTTAACGCATTTAGAAAGGAATCAAATATGCCAAAAGAGATGTCACACTTCACGACAATACCAAAAGAAGGCAAAAACCCTGAATATTGCCAAAACATAAGTCTATTAAATTCTGACCTCAAGATATATGCCAAAATACGCGCCCCAAAACTAAAAGAAGTCCTACCACAATTGATAAACAATGACCAGGTCGGATTCATCAAAGAGAGACTGGTCCGGACACCACAAGACGAAGCATAGATATCATACACTGGATAACACAGAACAAAACACCAATGCTAATGCTATCGTTAGACACGGAAAAATAAACTGGACATTCCTACACAAAGTACTAGAAAGATTCAGACTTCCCAGCATCTTCATATCCGCAGTGCTAGCACTCTATTCCCAACCATGAGCAATAGTCAACATGAGAGGGTTCCACTCAGAACTATTTCAAATACTCAATGGCACAAGACAAGGGTGCCCACTATCGCCACTAATATCCACACTAATCATAGAACCACTTGCACAAAAAATACGAAAAGAGACTATGATAGAAAGCATAAAGACTGGATCTAAAGAACACAAGATAGGACTCTTTGCTGATGATGTAATAATATACAACACAAACCCACAAAATTCACTCCAATACCTCTTTTGAATTTTTACAGAATTTAGCCACATCTCATACTACAAAGTCAACACTTCGAAAACTCAAGCCCTACCTACTGGAATCCACCCACAAATCATCTCTCAAATAAAGAGCAATTACGAATTTGACTGGAAAGAAACCTTGCCACAATACCTAGGAATAAATCTCTCCAAAAC
The DNA here is from genome assembly GCA_019650415.1 of Pipa parva. Taxonomy (NCBI): domain Eukaryota; kingdom Metazoa; phylum Chordata; class Amphibia; order Anura; family Pipidae; genus Pipa; species Pipa parva. The sequence goes on along the minus strand of WMED01026820.1, from coordinate 3,031 downwards.
TATTCCCCTGAAGATTACAGAAAACTGCAACAGAACAACTCTTACAATAGTAGAGCAGGCAATCAACTCCTGGAAAAATACAATACATATCATAGACAGGAAGAATAAATGTAATAAAGATGTTAATTGTCCCAAAAATCTTATACTTATTCCGCACACTAATGCAACAAATACCCAAATATGTTTGTATGGAACAGCAAAAAGCCCAGAATACCAAATACCCTCATATACAAAACCAAAGAAAAAAGCAGATTTCAAGTACCAGATATCAAAAGATACTACAAAGCCACAGCAATAGACCAAGTACCACCCTGGTTTGCGGACCATGGAACTAAAAGCTGGGTAGATATAGAAGCCCAATATATCAAACCAAATACACTAGAACAGCTAATACAAGCACCCATCCCAGCTCAGACATTCAAGAGCAAACACTTTACTCCTACAATGACACATACTATTACAATATGGAGAAATGCAAGACAAACATTTTCCATATCACTGTATTCAGGACCTCTTACACGAATATCCCATCTAGAGGCTGAGATCCCAAACCTTACACTAAACACATAGAAAGAGAAAGGAATTAAAACAATAAAGGATCTAATTCAAAGAAACAAAATCAAGCCTTTCGCCTTACTTCAAGATCAATATAATATCCCAAAAATATAGAATACTATACCTACATCCGCCTAACATTATGGATAAGAAACCTTCTTAAATTTGAAACCAGATGCTACTCCTACAGTTATCAAAAAGGAGGAATCTCAACATCATATAAAGCAATTGACACAGATAACTCCTACCTAACACCAAAACTGATAGCATACTGGGAAGAAAAATGCAATATAAAATTAGACAAAATAACTCTGAAAGAAATAAAAACAGCCTTAAGCTTACTATTGCACAACACGGCACAGTATGAAATCACAGGGAAAGTAATGTATACTTGGCACTATACACCAGACAAACTCCAAAAAATGAAAAAACTTACATCAGCAACTTTCTGGAGATGTCAAGGAAACCAAGCAGACTACATACATACATACATACATACATATCTGGTGGACCTGTCGACAAATAAAACTATTTTGGAACCAAGTGTTTCAACTCAATCATCAGCGGTGAATAGGATTTGGAAAAAGTATTGAGGAACCTGCAACTTGTACAGGGCATACAGGGGGGACAAGTGGAGTAAAAGGTGGTTGTGCGGGCAATCAGGGGGAATCTGTGAAGGAAATGCAGCTGTGCAGAGGAATTCACAACAGTGTGGAGGAACTGGCTGCTTCATGGGGCGATCAAGCGAACCTGCAAAGAAATATGTGGCTCTATGGGGCAACTGGGGGATTTGGAGGACAATCAACAGCTCTGGTTATGGTTTGGGATTGATATATGGGATCAAAACATAGTTTGTGACTTGGATTAGTTTATCTTAAAGCCTGACAATTTTTGAAATGTTTAAAGTGTGTTTATGATGTTAGAGAATGAGGTTAAGGGTTGACTTATCATGAGCAAAATGTCATCAGCAAATAGGAAATATATAACTCCTATATTAAATGAACAGTCCAGCCTGAATTTAAAAATTAGTCTGCTATTTATGCATAATAAGCACTTTTTAAAAAAAAATGCTTTATAAGCAATGTTTTTATTAAAAGTTAAAGGACCTAAGCTAAAAAATAAAAAAGACCTATTAAATACATACCTCATTGCACTGAGGCAGACTTCTCACTGCACTTCACACAAAATATTCAGCCCGAAGCTCCGCCATAAGACCTCATATGTCATCACATTCATTGTTGGTTTTTTGCCAGTGAGAGGAGCATTCTCATTGGCCCCGCAATGAACCTGATGACGTTTGAAGCCTTTTGGACCGCCGATTCAACAAGTTGGCAGAACTTCAGTCTGAATATTCTGTGTGAAGTGCAAAGAGAAGTCTGCCTCAGTGCAGAGAAAATACAGGACAGTTCAAGTTGTGACTGCATCAATTCAACTTACTATGAGGTATGTATTTAATATGTCTTTTTTTATTTTTTAGCTTTTGTTCTTTAAAATTCTAAGCCAGCAACTAAACAACATCCTAAGTAGGACATACCTCCTAGCAGGAGCACATTCCTCACTTGCCTCGCTCCTGAAGCCCCGCATCGGCACATTCTAGAACCCACAGGGTGAGCATGCACATCAATGCAGGCTCCTTGCAGGTATAATAGACTGCATCAGGAATGCTTTCATAAGTCTGCCCCTATTGGAGGAGGCTATAATTGATTAGACACGCCTCCTCCATAGCGGCTCCAGGAAGCTTTTACACAGCTTTCAAGCAGTGAAACTGAAACTTTCAGCAGCTCCGGTTGGGAAGTTATTCTATAACAAAGTAACCTCTTATTCTTTATTTATTTATCAATTATTTGGCTTTATACCATTTTTATATTATTTTTTGTTTCCTAAGATGAATTATTCCTTTAACTGCAAAACAGAAGGAGTAATCTAATGCCTTGAGTGCCCCTGTCAGAAGCACTATGTGTAAATGACAAGCCAACAACTACATAAGGGTATACAGAAGCATACTAGCACCATTCATCAACCATGAAGAGAAACAACTGATATAGACAAATTAACTATGGTGTCTTGTCACTTTTTGCTGTATCACGCTAGTAATAGTAATTTGGTGAAATGTTGGGGAGTTGAAAAAGCATCACTTGGGATTAGAGGAGGTAACCTTGAAGGTGCCCTATTACAGAAAGAAAGCTGGGGGATCTTTCTTTTACATTCACTTAAACCCCATGGCCTTAATGAACATAATAACCTTATGGTCTCTTTATAATTCTGGGATGAAACACCCAGCTTTTGCAATTTAGTTACTTTTTCTGGCATTAGTGCTTTATCTGTTTTTTACTTTTTGATTTCCAAATTCATTCTTTAGTTGCTTATTGTTGATTATCTTCCATCTTTCTACTATCTATTTCTTTCTACTATCTATTACACACTGGACAATGTTTACACCACCCAGAGAGGTGCATACAAAGCCCTTCCCCTCCCC
>WMED01026819.1:0-10743 GCA_019650415.1 Pipa parva | reverse complement strand
CTAGCATGGTGTACCTAATAAAGTGGCCGGTGAGTGTATATATATATATATATATATAATGCCATTAAAAACTGTGTTGATAAACTACAGCAAACTGTGGTTATGATTATAATGGCAGCCACATCTCTCATATGCCCAGCAGAAGATCAAGGTCTATAGCAGCCAGCATTATTATAATGTAGCCTGCAGTGAAAGCTGGGGGAGGAGGTAGCATTAACTTATTAAAGAAACACACACATTGGTGACTGTATAGGATGGATCAGGAATACTCACCAAATAGTGAAATCTAAAGGCCTGTACATATGCATATGAAATATGTACTGTCTATAAATGGCTGTGGAATATGTTTGTTTCTTTTCTGTTACAAGGAGATAAGTAAGAGTAAGTACAGTTGGGGAAGCCAGTTGAACACTGTATGTATGTATAATTTTATTTATAAAGCGCCACAAATTTATGCAGAGCTGTATAATTCAGCAATACAAATACAATAGAGACATGGGAAAGTGCATAAAATAATACAAGTAATATATCACAAGGTTACATCACTTTAAGTGCTAGATTGTGGTTGACAAGTGGTTGGAGGTTCCTGCACCATAGATCTTACAATCTAAGCATGGTGTATTGAGAGGCTAGGAAAGCCAGATTTAAATAGAGGTGAGCTGGGAAGGGTCAAACCCCTCAGGATGGATAGATCCCAGGAACAATAGGTAATTTTAATGTTAGTTCAAAACAGCAATGGCAGAAGTATGATATAATGACAACTGGGGCATACATGGGATGGGTTTGATGGACTGCTGCACAGGGTTGGTTGTGGGATCCTATTTACTACCATACATGACAAACAAATATTTTTATATTATTTAAGGGATCATTGTACTTTTCTTTTGTTTGTTTACAATGCTGGCATTGTCTGTTTGGATACTTTGTTTCTAGTTTACCTTCTGAGGTTCTTGTTTCCGGTTTGGCTTTTTAATTAGTTTGCTTCTGGATTTAGCTTGTTAATATTTTTTGCTGGGTTTGCATTTTATTCATTACACTTCTCAATGCATCATTTCAGCTCCAAACACCAAGTTTTCAGTTGGCTGCACTTGTCACAATTCAGCTAAGAATAGTATGATCTTTTGTGAATAGGTGCAATCTGCAAGCCGCAAACTACAGCAGATTGGATTGCAGCATATAAAATGACAAAGCACATAAAAAACCTGCAAGGAAATGTAGTTCTGAAATGATGTAGTCATTTGAAGGGTAGGTTAGATAGATGCATGACATACTCATACAAAACCTAAAGATACTCATTTCCCAAAGGGAATTATCTTTTGGAAATTATGATAAATGACCTTAAGCTCCTTATAACCTTATCGCATGTTGTTGATTCTAGAAACATAACAGAAAGGCAGCCGCAAACTGAAGACTCCCATCTAAGCTTGCAGTTTATGCAAAATATACAAGTGAAAAATTAATGTATCTATTACACTGAGATAATAGCTGTTTCACTGTAGCAAGATCACTATCACTCCTGTGAAACATCAATCAAGCAAGCTGCAAACTGGTGAAACATTATCACTGGAAAAAAAACCTACATTTTCATTGAAAACATATTTGCAAAATTGATCAGTTCCTACTGGTTAAAGCAACGGCACGTTCAAAAAGATGTTTCAATTGAAAGGTATCTAATTCCAGTTTTAGGGAGGATTATATGCAATTTAAGAGCAGTGTCACAAGATGCATATTGATGCCAGTATTAATTTATTCTTCAAAATGCATTCAACGCGATGGTGAGCACAACAAAGCATGCAGTGACGTCTGTGCATGGTAAACCATAGCAAAATGCCTCAGATAAATTTTGCTTATAGAAAACTGCATCTTCAGACATTCATATGAAAGTTTTACTGTTGGTAATCATACATGTACCTTAAAGCATAAAGGGCATTTTGCCACATTTTAAGTCAATTTAATAAAGGCAATTAAGCAAAAGAATATGATAAATCTTTTAGTAAATGATTATCTACTCAGAGGGTCAGACCATACAGAATATTCATTCATTTATTATAAGTGAAACTTTTGTGGTTGCACTGTGGTAGAATGGCTATAAAATATCTAAATCCCATGCAGCAGACATTATCTGCCATTCTGTTAGAAAAATCTGTACTGACTTTATAGTTGTATTTAGGAATCACTGATGCTTTCTAAACATGTCCACATGTCTACAATTTCTTTGTCACAGTATTATTTGGTAGCTGCTAGGTTACACTTCCCATAACACAATAAATAACTATCAGGCTCTATCACAGATATTGATGTGAAGGGCAGGGGTCTTATTATTTTTCCTTCAATTTCCTTTTTGGCTGCTCTGTGATGCAAGAAAGAAAGATGAATTCTAGCCAAATAAAATGGCTTAATAGAAGAAGGGATGGGATGACTATAGGAAGCAGTGAACGTAAAATAATAGATTATGGCAAGATAGATATAAGTAATTGTTTCCTCTATTTAACCTCTTATTAGACAGACAGGAATACAGGTGTCGGAATAACCTGCTGCTTCCTGTCTTGGATATGTTCGATGATCTATAGCTTTAAAGCACACAAAATACAGTAGGTGAACAAGCTATTCATATTAATTTTTAATTTAACCAATTAAGGCCTTCTTTGCTTGAACTAGAAATTCAATCATTTATTCATTTCACCGCTTAGCAAATAAGAGCTGCTCTTGCACTGCCAGCATCTGTCAGCCAGTAAGTGCTGGGACTGTATATAGCCCATTGCTTCCAAGTTCAGAGAGCCAATCCGGGGCGCTGATGTCACCGATAATGTCAGTGGTGGGAGATTCAAATACCAAGCACTGCTGGCAAGCAATGTTTGATCATCAATTATCAAGTTATGCTGCTGGATGTTTCCATGACATTATGGAAGCTTAAGCCATGGATTCAAGTAAAGACTCTGCTTTAGCTGCCAGAGTTCATCTAAGAGCCTGTTACGGGATCAACTCCAAGTGTGTTCCAGCCTAAAGGTTCTGAAGCATCTGTTTTCTGTGTGTCTTTTCACTTCTAGTACTAGGTATGTTCCTGCATTGCTGAGTCAGGACTGAGAGTCCCAAAAGAGGTTCTTGTACTCTGTGTTGCTTCCAGGTGGTGCTGTGTGTTACAATTCAGAGTGTTCCCAGGGATGCTGTGAGTGATGTTTCTACTGTGATTCCACTTCATTACAGTTCAGCTGTTCCAAGTTTCCACTAGAATTCCCATGTGGGGCTTCAAGATGAAGGCCAGGACCTCCTTAGACTCTGTGTTAACCAGCACAGCGTGTTAACCAGCTCAAATTCCCACTGTGGTACAGCAGATCGATCTTATTCCCCAGGTCTCTATGTGTTTCCAAGACACATGTTCCTGCACAAGTCTGTATGCCTTAGCTGTTTCAGAGGTGTACAACCATGTGTATATTCTGCACCTGACCGTATGCCTAGTTCCTTCAGAGGTGTACAACTTATGTTTCTGTGTGTTTTTCTGCACTTTGCTACAGTACACTTTAGTGCCTCTAGAGGTGTACCACTTTGCACCCGCATCCCTATGTGTTTTATGTTTAGTACACCTTAGTGCTTTTAGAGGTATAAGGTGCTTTGGGTATGCTATGGTGCCTCTAGTGGCAACTCAGTCCCATGATAACCCCTTTCTGTGTTCCCTGAGATCATCAGTGCACAAAAGTAATTTTTATATTTGGTATTCTATAGGAACCTTGATGCTGTACCCCTTATTAAAGTAGATGTAGTCAATAAAAGCTCAGGGGTCTCTCAGAATCCCATATTCTGGGCGAAATTTATTAAAGGCGAAACGATCGCCTGAAGTTAAATTCCGATCGCCCGAAAATTAAATTTCGAGCGATCAATCGAAATTCCGATCGTGTGATCGGAAACGATCTAAAATTCCTATCGTGTGATCGGAATTCTGATCACTCGGTAAAAATTACGCATTTGATAAATTTCGCCCTGAGGGCGTTTGCAAGTGATAGGGTTTTAACAGAGTCCTATCATATTGCAAGTGAGTTACTGTGGAAAGAAGAATTGCAGTGGATGAAAATGATCCATATCCTTTAGTAAGTACCTTTTGGAGGTCATGCCTTAACCCCAACTTTATAAACAGTGACGTATGATAAACCTGACTTAACAGATATAATGTACAGAAACATATGTTTCAGCCATTATTCCTGGCACACCTGATGTGTCCACAACTGTTTTAAAGCAACCTTTTTAAATTCCAATTGTCTCCACTGCTCATGATCAAAGAGTAAAATAAAACAGCTGCTGTTTTCAGCTGCCCAGGTCTTTATGTGACTTTTCTCAATTGAACTGTCAGCATTTCATACAACAAAACCAAATCTTTTATCATGCATTTTTTCATTTCATATACAATGAAATATGAATCATTTAAAAAATGTTTTCACATTAATGAACAGGCTAACCATTATTAAGTTACAGAATTCATGTCTAGATAGTAGCAAGTTTATGTCCTAACATGGGTTTACTGTCTCACCACAATGACAAGGGGGAAAAAAAACATCTTCTGTAGTAAGTTTTGAGAGAAAGGAATAAAGGTTGTTTCCTTCTTTTCAACAAAACATAAATATGTGTGCTCCACTTACATACAGCCAGACACAATATGGGCCTACCAAACCAAGAAAACTCCCATTACTGTAACAATTTCATATAGCATATACAACTTCAAGTATGGTTTTGCATCAAATATAAAAAATAATATATGTAAATGAATTATATAACAAATGAAAAATAAATGTATATTTGATTTGGAAAATCAACTTCATATTTTTTAAATTTATTCAAATATAAAAATGGCCTCTGAAAACTCTATGATATTCATTACTAGATATTGTGTTTGGAATTCTTTCAAGTAGAGTAAAGTAACCTGCAGAGTGTAAACCCTTAGCAAATTGCACTGAGAGGTGGAGTAGAAGAAAGGGATGGGTATCTATTCAGCAAATACATACAGTAAATATAGAGTTTAATTTGATCTAGACTAGTTAAAAAAGATTTAAATGTTTTTTATGTTTTGCAGTCTTCTGGGTCTGATAAAAATGAAATACAAATAAATAAGGAAAATAATCACTAAACTATTTAAATGAGTAAGTCATTATATTTCCTGAACATAATTCTTTTTTGCATTCTCAGTTAATTTACAATTAGTATAATTCCATTAGGCTAAATTTCATATTCTTAACTAAGTAACTGAAAATTAGTTCAACCTATCCTCACTTTCAGAAATCTGGACAAGCACTGGGCTCAGTATTTGAAGGAAAATCTAAAATTAAAATTGCCACAGAGTTTGCAACCAATTCATTTGTGTGTGCGATGCTGTTAAGATTCTAAATACATCTAGTGCTTTCATTACATTATTTTAATAATGATGTCCATTATCACACGTAATATATTTTTTTCTCCCCACCCTTTATTAAGCTTTTATGGTTCCTGCTAGGAACTAAGTCAGCAGATGATTTTACTGTTTCCTTTTATCTGCTATATTATTAGATACAAGTTAATAAGTGATTCACAAAAAAGAGGAGGGGATGAGCACAAAATTTGCCAAAGCACAATAAGAATTGTCCAGAGTATTTTGTTTTAGGAAAAGAAAGATTAAGACAATGGATATGGGATAAGCAGGGGAATGTACCAAGGCAGATACAGAAGGGATGCATAAGTCTGAGTAATCACCTCCATCGTGTCTGCACTCTTAAGCTATAAATGCTAATTTGTACTTTGAACTAGTCAACCTGGTATCTTATTGGTAAATTATGTCACCCAGGCCAAAAGCAACCAGATATAAAAAAAAATATGTTGTAATACTTTTCCTTAGGATGGCACTTCATGGGAGTTTTATTTCTAATACTTATACACCCAAATGATGTTTGTGGTAGGTATATTTTATTTGTTCAGAGTACTAAAATCTACATCTTGTAGGTTATATGGTTATAATTACTTAGAAATATATGGATATGGGATCTTTCCTCTGAAAGCCTCAATTTTTTCATATGTATTAAAGATGACTCTAAAAACCCCAAAAATACTTATACTATGTAAGGACATTTACAAATTGAGAAAGATGTGCTTTGTTACATTTGTTACATCAGTGCTACAAAACATGCCATTTGTTTATAACACCCAATCCATTCAAACACCCAATAAGGCTGTCTCAACTGGCCCAGGTAATGAAAATAATCATATTATAACTTAATATAAATGTTCTCTTTTAGTAATTCACTTCCATAAAATTACCATAATACACTGGTTGTTTGTATAGTAGTAATATACTATTTGTTGAGGGATTGCATAGTACAATTACAATTTTTGCAGATGATACTAAACTGTATAAAGTAGTTAATACAAAGGTGGACAGTATTCTAATACAAATGGATCTGGATAAGTTAGAAGTGTAGGCAGGACAATGGAAAATGAGATTTAGCATTACAAAATTTGAGGTTATACATATGGGAGGGGAAAATACATGTTGAGATTATTACTAAATAGGAAAACACTGGACAAAAAAGACATGGAAAAGGTTTTAGGAATTTTAGTTGACAATAAACTTAACTGTACCAACCAGTGCCAAGCAGTTTCTGCCAAAGCAAATAGGATCATGGAGTGCACTGAAAGAGGCAAAAATGTACATAATGAGAATATAGTTCTACCATTGTATGGTTTTGGGCACCAGTGCACAGCAAATATGTAGATTAGCTTGAGTGGGTTCAAAAGTGGGCTACTAAAGTAATTAAAGGAATGGGCAAACTACAGTACAAAGAACAATAAAAAAAATGGGGTTATTTAGTTCAGAAAAAATTTAACTAAGTGGTGACCTAATAAATTATGTATAAATATATCAGGGGTCAGTACAGAGATCTCTCCCATGATCTTTTTATACCAAGGACTCTAAGTATAACAAGGGAGCATTCTTTGTGTCTAGAGGACAGAAAGTCTCAGCACCAATATGGAAAGAGGTTTTTTACTGTAAAATCAGTGAGTCTATGGAAATCTCTGCCTGAGGAAGTTGTCATGGTCGATTCAGCAAAAGACTTCAAAGGGGGGCTGGATGCCTTCCTTAAGTTTAGAAATATTAAATGTTAGCGTTAATAGAGAAGAAGTGGTGGGATCTTGATTCAGGGAATTATTCTGATTGCCATATTTCACGTTATGAAGTAATTACCTTCCCTAATATGAGGATAATTGGCTTTTGCCGCATGGATTTTGTGCCTTAATTTTTAGCAACACTGCAGAACAATAAGCTGAACTGGATGGACTTGTGTCTTTTTAGACGTTATAACTTATAAACAATATTGCACAAATATTTTTTATTCTAAATAACCGATCTATTATATAAATTTCAATAGTTCTTATTTTTGCAAGAACTGAAATATAATAATAAAAAAAAGACCACTTTTAGGCATCTCATCAGCAAAGTGTAATTCCCATATCTCAGATAATTATTGTAGCTTTATCAACATTAACTGCCACTGAAGTCCATAGAGCAGCAATCCCTACACTACAAGATACAAGAGATTGATAAATTACATTGTGGTGCCTTGCGAGCCTTGAATATATGAAATCTGGAGGCTTTTAATCACATGTTTTCAGTAGCTTGTCATTTGACAAATTATGTTGTCTTTATTTCACTTTCAAACGATTAAACATAATTTTTTAATGATCTAGAAAAAAAATGTTTTCTTTCTAGTTATGATTAGATTCTATTACATCTTTTAAAAATCCCATAGTTTTGATTCAAAACCAAAATGCGCTATGAGAGGAATTTTCTCATGCAAAAAAAGCCAAAAAAAATCATACATCAGGAATAACCATTTTCTAAAATGCATTCACTACATTATAAACAAGTTTAAATAAAAAGTAAATATCTATTTGTCTAGGCTGGCATTAAAGAACTGACTTCACTGCGTGGGAAACAGTGTTCATCCAGTGATGCAAATATAATACTCTATGTTAAAAACCTGAAAAAGCCAATGAACAATGAAAGGAATTACAGCACCCTGTGTGAGGTGTATTCACTGGAGTGCAATAGCATACATTGCTCTAAGTAGCTATTTTATTTGAATATACAAGTATTAAATATAAATTGTACGTTTCATATGTTAGTTGCTTGTAAAGCTTTTTCTAGGTCAATTGGGTTAGCTCTAAAATATTCAAACGTGTTTGATTTTTAAGAAGAATCATTTACAATGTAGCTTTCACGCATTCAGTAGCCAGTGGCAAGGTAATTACTACCTAAATACAGCTGTTTTATTGTTATTTAAGATGTCCAGTTTTAAATTGGCCTATAGTTTAGGTTTATTCAAGTTTTTCAAATCAAGTATTGTGCTAATTACTGATTATTGTGCCGCAGTATTGGATTCAGATTGAGGTTCTGTGATCTACGTGACTCATTTTTTATTTTAACTATAGATAGATTTTTACTACAGCCAGAGGAGCTTTTAAGAATGATTTGATCTCTGTGACTTTCCCCAGCCTAGTATTAGAATTTAATTGTTGCTTATCACCACTGTTTCTATCTTTCTAAATGGGCATCTCATATCTGCTTCCATTGGGCTAATGCTCATATGAATCTAATTTACTAAATATATTTTGTTTTCAGGCTCAAAGAAGGTTATTTTGTTGAAAGAATTATTTAAACCAGGATTTGGATGTTTAGGGTGGGCACACTTGTGTTACCACTTTCTTCTGATATAACATTAAAATTTATATTATGGAAAATATTTATCAAAGGTAATAAAGAAAATGTACTATGTTTGCCATTTTTGTAGTGCTAAATTGTCTTTGGCACCATTTTCACTACAGTAAATGTATGCTTTACACCACCAGTTACAATTTTGTTACCGTGTCTGGTGCTTTAAATATATAAAATCAGCCACCAGTGAAAATTGTAATGAAATAACCCATTTTCACCATTATTCAAAATTTCCCATTATTATTTGTGACTTTTGTGCCAACAGGTATTGTTTCCAAGTTTGCTGCTTTATACCATTCCTAAATCATTTGTTTTGTTTGTTTTTTTGACAATTTATTACAGGAAACAAAAATATATATATATTATCTTGGGTCAATATTACTTTACATTAACATTGCCAGGGAGTGGAAGTAAGTCTAATGCATCAAATAATTTTATAGTGTTAATTTTAATTGTTTGACTTTGGTCTTACCATAATTATCACAGGACTTAATGGATGCTAACTCTAATGGCTTGCTTTTAAGAAATGTACAGAAATGTACACATTTAAGCCTCTCCAGTTATGTTATGTATTTATGTTAATTTATTGCACATATCCTTATCTATCTCTCAGTCTAAGGGTGAAATGTATTAAAATCAAAAATATTGATATCGCGATATTAGACAATTTTACCGATATCACGATATCAATATTACCGATATCAGCAGTTTTCGATATCGTGATATCATATTACTGATATCATGATATCACGATATCGAAATTCGATCAAAATCTGCTAGTCTGTTCATTCCTATGGAAAAATCAATAATATCATTAAAATTCGATATCGCGATATCAGCCAAATTTTACTGATATGGAGATATAGGTAATATCAATACTGCGAAAATATTGCGATATCAATATTTTTGATTTTAATAAATTTCACCCATTTATAACTCTGCATGCTACAAGCATGTAAATTGGACTTTTCTGGGACATTTACTGTTATTAAGGCATAGGCCATTTGGATATTTATTCATGGTTTCTAGAATATTGTACAATCTACTCAGCTATGGACTGGCCTACCGGGACACCAGGTCTTGCGACGCAGGCCAGTCTGATATGGCTGAAAATTCCTCTCCAGTAAAGCCACTCTAAGAGGGACTATGTGATATGATAAGGGACAAGGGAAAAATATTCTAGCTACATCTGATTGGTAGTAAAAACAGATGTTTATCTACAGTTACAAATATCCATTTTGTCAGGGTCTTAGAATCAACCAATTTCATGGTGCTGTACTGACTAAACATATTCATTTGAGAAAGACACAGGAGCTGAATGAGTGCAAGGTTTCCCAGCACAAACCAATATATAGGGAAAACAAAATGTCACTTATCTGTTTATTTTCAGAAAAATAACCACATTATTTGCAGACTGTGGAGGCTAAGTGGGTAATTTAATGAAGTGTTAAGACTTGCAAAGATGTGTGAATTTGCATCCATTCATCACATCCCCAAATCTGCATATTCATCAGATTACCTTGATTGGAGAATTCATGTCCAATTTGAAACAAATGGTCACAAGACTATGCAACTTTACAAGAGTGCACTGAATGGATGAATTCTGCAAGGTGAACTGTTCCATATTCACTGTTTGACTTTGCCAGCTCAAAGGCAACAAAGTAGGGGTTTGATGGCAGTGCTTTTGTTCGTCATAAGGCAATTGTCCTCAAATGACAAGAAAAAAAAATATGATGACCAAGTGACAACATGACCCAGGAATACTGTCACCTAAAAATAACATGTTGTGATATAGGTGACATTAATAAGGATACAATAGTGGAGAAAATGTTTGTCTTTTTAATTAATCTTTTCTATTAATAGTAGCTTGCCATTAATCTAAGAAAGATACAGTCATCTTGACATATTCTCCTTTAAAAGGAATCATGAAACAACATCATTTTACTTCTCTCAACTAAATTTGCATCATTATGTGTCCTCTAGTACAGCGGTTCTCAAAGTGGTGGTCCTCGGCA
>WMED01026817.1:0-10743 GCA_019650415.1 Pipa parva | reverse complement strand
ATAGAGATATTCATACTTAGACCATCCACATTTGCCAGGTCCCATTAACAAAAACAAATACACATTCATTGAAAGAAAAGTGATGCACATACACTAACACATATTCACTGCTACAGTCTACTGACCAAATTACTGACACATTCTGCCACAATGGAGATTCATTCATTGTTGCAGTAACTGACTTACGATGGGTAAAACACAGACATGTATAAATGGGAATTCGTCAAAGGGTTGTTCAATCATTCCAGAGGTCTAGTAACCCATAGAAACCAATAAGAATGTATTTTTCAGAATTCTAAAAGTGCACATATAGCAAGGATAGTTTTGGTGTGCTATTAATGACATATGTGCCACGCTTAGAAATAAAGGATAACTAAAACTTTGCAATTACGCAATAAAATAACAGAATTGCAAATATTTTTAACATGTGGAGTAAAAATGTACAAAGAGCATTAATGTAACCCAAGGCAATATATATCAATACAGAAAAAAAATTATAACATATACAATACTGGGGATATTTCAGATTATGGGTGTTCTTCAACTGCGTCTTCTGGCACAGTCAATGAGATACTCATATCCAAACTCAGTAACACACCACTTACTTTAATACCCAGACAGACGCCCAGAACCATGTACAGGTAGATGACAATTGAATTAAATAGGGGCAGGAATTATGGATGGGAAAGAAAATTTGGATGATGTATATTATAAAGAAGATGAGCTACAAATTAAAATTAATTACATAGTGATCATAGGGAAAGGTGGTGAGGAAGTGAAAGCAATGGGAAGTTTGAAAAAAAATGTATACACATACATACACACATACATATAGACAATATGTTGTATCCACAGCATGCTTTCAATAAAAGTCCATTTTATAAATAATAATTCAAATTCAAAAAATACATATTGGTTGGCAATGTTTCATATACTCCTGTCCATTTTCAAGCCATTCAAAGAGGAAAAGTCTTTGAGTGGCTTGAAAAAGGACAGGTGTGTCCAACCAGTATGTATTTTTTAAACTATTAATAATAAATGGACTTTTATTGAAAGAGTTCTGTGGATACAACATATTGTCTATGGTATTTGGTATTGGATGTGGCAGTGTTCTTTCAACATGCATCTTTAAATACAAAAAGAGATATTTTATATATATATATATATATATATATATATATATATATATATATATATATATATATATATATATATATATATATATAAAATAATTGTACATTTCTGGGTCTTCCAATATATATCCTCAATTCATGTTGAAAAAATAAAATCGGAGAATAAGAAACATTTATTGAAGTTGGATGTTTTTGGTTGTTTGGTTATTTTTGTTTGCACCTGGGAATTGTAAATACAAGGAGAATTGCCAACATATTGTTGTTCTTTATAGTATATAAACAAACTATTTACTCTGTACTTTCTACAGTATATAGTTCCATTCTGTTTTTGTTTTCTTAAATATGTATTATTCCATTCAGTCTAATTTTCACTATGTCATTTTTCTAGCTACATTAATAATTGATAATTTGCTGTAAGAAAGCATCCCCTATTGTATATAGCTGAATAGCAGTGGATCATTTTTTACAGAGATTGAAACAACCCTTTTATTTTGTATAAACTAAATCACAGCGTCAGGGCATTGACTACCATAACATTACTTTATAAATACATTATTTTCTCTACCATACTAAATGTGTTATGTATATTCTTAAAAAGTGTAATAGTTAGTTAAAAAAATCTAAATGTTGTGAATTTGCGGACTTCTGACCTTTGCTTCATTACACAGTACTGTATAACATTTTGAGAATAAATAAAAAAAATGCACCGCTGTGTACTAATCCAGAAGCAATTTGTTGAGTGATATTGTGTGTTACACTTTTTTTTGTTCTGCATTTTGTTTCCACTGCGGTTTATGTACAAATCTAAAAAAATAACACAATGAAGTTTACATGCATATGGTTTAAACCTTAGTGATGTATAGGAAGCAAAAAGTACACACCACACAATTTAAAAATGAATAAAAAAACCAATGAATATGCTTGCTGATGAACAACAAATGGCAACTCAATTTAAATCTAAAAAAAAACAGAATTAATTCTAGAAAAGAAATACATGTAACCTGATCCAGGGTAATTCTTCTGTAATTTTCATTGAAAATGACAGTTCCTTCTTTTTATAAATATTGTTTTCTTTGATTCCTAGAAATGATTAATGAAATCTGTTTAACACCTTCCTTAAACCATATGTAAATTCATGCCAACATAACCTTTGCTACTGTGTAAATTAACAAAAAAATGCATCCAGCTTCATTGGAAGAAGCATTTATGCCATGCTGGAAAATCATGCCTCTGTTGATAAACAATGTTATTCTCATTTCTGCTTGTAATGTTTCTATTCAAATTGTACACTAAAACTAAATGATGCATTGCAATGCGGTTCATTTATAACTCCAAATAAATTTTAGACAAATCATGCAAAAATTTAAAAAAAAATAAAAATAACACAGAACCTTACATAATAAATAAATAAATTACTGCTCAAAGTTTGTCAGACACCTGCAGTTTAATTGTGTGGTACAAATTTTAATGACCAACAACCCTCCTTTTTTTTTTTTACCTTGTTTTTTAAGAAAATAAGACATAAAATATATATCGTACAAAAAGTTGCTTCTTGATGGCATGTCAAATGTTGTTGATAATGCAATCTGTTTTTCATAAAAATGGAGATAAAACAGTTTCTTTGTTGGTAAATCATGGTGCATGATCTACAGTAATTTTGAATGTTTATGAAATATATGAGAAATGAATATTGAATTAAACAAATGGAATACTGTTGTTAATAACCCTGTTTTTTGATGACATCGTCCGCAATCATTCCAAACATACTAGTGCAAAAAAATTGTGCAGTAAAATTTGCAACATCAGCTAAATGAGAAAATTAGCAAACTGTCCAGTGCACAAATAATGTCTGAAATATATAGTTGCTTGATCAGTCCCAGTTTGAACTGTTTTTCAGGGTAAAGCATCTGAAGTATGTGCAACCATGTTTTGTCCTCTGTTTCAGCTATAAGTTTTTTTCAGATCATACAGGTTCATTGAAATATAAAAAAAGCATATTGTGGTGCTATCATTGATCATAGCACCCAAAGGATGTATTCAAGTGCCCGAAATATTGCAGTAAAAGGCATCCAACCACATACAAATTTCAAAGTATGAGGCATTAAAATGACAAAGTGAAGTGACTTGGAAGTCTTCCTAAAGTGTTCCTTGACGATAAGTACTTTTAGCCAGGTATTTTAATCCAGTTGTTAGTAAAGGAACATTCTTCGTTTGATCTTCAGAAGACTTAGCTTATTTTAATCAGGGATTTTAAAGGCATGTATTGTTGTCTTATTGGTGGTGTAACAGATCCCAGCCACTAAGCCAAAACTAAAAGAGATATTGGTTTAGGGCACCAATGGAATTTCTGTCTATAAGAGGTATGGCTCTGAATTAGTCCTACCGGGCAATAAAGGCTATACCACGGTACAAACTGTGTTTAATGTTGTATCAAATCTGACAGCTTTTGCTTCTGTGGGTTTTAAGTTTGTATCATACATTGGGTTTTCAAATGAAGCTTGTCCATTGCTGTTTTCATGGCCTGCATATCCATTATATTGTACTTTGGGTCTTGCCCTGTTAAATAGAATAAATAAGGCAAACAGAAATTTATGTAAATGGATTAGACGAGTACAGGCATGTATTTAATATACATGTATATACTGTATAGTGTATTTGTGTTTGTGTGAAGTTTAAGGGGGGAATTCACCATTCAGTGAAGTGAGCTCCTAATTCTTTGGCTCACTTCGCAAATGGTGTTATGCGCTCGCTGATGTCCTGTACGCGAACATCAGCATGCGCATTAAAGGGATTCTAGTCTCGGCGAGGCAACTCTTTTGGTCTCGCCGAGACTGGAATCCCTTTAATTCGCTTGCCGATGTCCGCGTACAGGACATCAGCGAGCGCATAACACCATTTACGAAGTGAACCGAAGGATTCGGAGCTCACTTCGCTGAATGGTGAATTCCCCACTAAATCGTTATACATTGACTATTATTATTGCCTGTATGTTTTTGCAGTCTAAGTAATCTTTCTATCTATTTTGAACAGAACAGATGTGGATCCAGTATTTGATGCAGATATTTTGTGAAAAAAGGTGGTGTTCTCTTGGCAGATGCTGCTATCCAGTCTGTTTTTATAAAATCTAATTTTCCAGATGCATTATTACATTGTTATTGTATTTATTTTATTTAAAGCTATCTCTATATAAAAAGATGTATCTGCATGTTGCTATCTGTCTGTATATCCATCAGTTTGTATCTTTAACTGTCTGTCTATCCATCTATTTGTCTGTCTATCTACATGTCTGGCTGTCTATCTATTTGTCCTCTATCGTATATCATTTATATATCTTTGTCTATATAACAGTAATTTATCTGCAAATCATGGAAAAAAAATTGCAGAAAAGTTACTCTGAGGGAGAAATGTGTTAAAGTCGGAAGGACCACTCTTGAGCCTAATTCACCATTGTGCGAAGTGAGCTGCGAAGCCTTCGTCTCACTTCGCACATGATGTTATGCACCCGCTGATGTCCTGCACGCGGACATCAGCAAGCGCATTAAAGGAATTTCAGTCTCGGCGAGAGCACTGGAGTCTCCTCGCTGGGACTGGAATCCCTTTAATGCGCTCGCTGATGTCCGCATGCAGGACATCAGCGGGCACATAATACCATTTGTGAAGTGAGCCAAAGGCTTCGCAGCTCACTTCGCACAATGGTGAATTAGGCTGTTGGTCTTTCAGAGTTTATCACGTAAGATCCTGCATTGTTTCCACGAGTTTACTGTGCTAATTTTTCAATCTCGATTTTTCTATAGAAAGATAGCTATACTACTAAATGGCTACCTTTCTATCGAAAAATTTGAGAATGAAAAAGCTTGCACAATAATGTGCAATAATCTCATGGGAACAATGCAAGATCTTCCACGATAAACTCTGAAAGACCAAGAGCAGTCTTTCCAACTTTAATAAATTTTGCCCATTTAAATATAGTTGTTTTGTTATATGCATCTGGGTTATTTATCATACACATAAATATAATGTAGCGACTTAAAGAAATATTAAAAAGCATGACAATTAAAACAAATATTTTAATACTTATTTAAATTGAAGAAGGAAAAGGAAAATGTACTTTACCTGTGTTTATAAAGGTAAAATGCAAACCCAGACAGAATTAGAGCAAAAAATGGTACCAAAATTGCAGCTGCAACAGAACTGCTATTTGTGCCATAGTAGTTGTTTGATGAATTATTAAAACTTTGTGAACCTGTAAGAAATAGAATATGCATTATAAATGTACACATATATTTATTATAAAGCAATATATATTGTATATGTACAATAGATGCAGTGCAATTTTTAAAGCTATTTCACAATACAGATTATTATGGGTGAAATTTATTTAAGTGGGAAAGACCACTCTGAGGGGCATTATTCTCTAAAGCCCAAATTCAACTGTCGAATTCTCAAACAGTGGATTCCCATAGAAAATCCACGACTGTGACAACTCTCCCATTGTACAGTCACGACTGCGAATATTTTTAAAGTTTCTCCTGTGGCAATATTTCCATAGTAGAGTTGTGACAGTGGCAATATTCTCATTATAAAGACATGACTGCAACAGTAGCAGTCTATTGCAACTTACTTTAGACTGGAAAATTCATACCTTTATGTGGCAATTTGGACTTTAGAAAATAACCCCCCTGGGTCTTTCCGAGTTTAACGAGAGAAATCTTGCATTGTTCTCTTGAGATTAAGTATTTTTAGCTCGATTTAAAAAAAATTTTTTGATGGAAAGGTAGCCATACTTTACATTAGTAACATGGATACCTTTCCATCAAAAAGTTTGAAAAATCAGGATTGAAAAACTCTGTCTCAAAATCTCGAAAGAAATCTCATGAGAACAATACAAGATTTCTCTTGGTAAACTCGGAAAGACTTAGAGCAGTATCAAAGACTTAAAAATTAAAATTATATAGAATGCAGTGTTTAAAATACACTAATTTTTATTTATTTTGCATTTGATAATTTAGAAAATATTTTATGTATAATAAAAACTTGGGCATTATTTACACTGTCCACTGAGCTTTGGTCTGAATCAACTAGAAACCCAACTGCCCAGGTGCAGCCTATCCAGCAATTCCCATCCCCATAGATGGCCAATCACTTTCTGCTTCCTGTTGCTCAAGCTGATTTCTGTCTTACAAATCTAACTAAGCCTTTATCTGACACAGTTTGTGTCCTCTGTTTATTGACCTCTGTCCATTTACAATTTGGGCTGGCTGATCTGACCATGATTCTATTATTGACCAACCTTTTATTTTGAATTTGATACTATTGGTTCTGTCAATAGTTTATTGTTGCCTTGACTTGCTCACACTACCCTAGGTGTGTGATCTGGGTCTTAAATAAAATCTTATAATGTAATATTTTATGACATAAAGTTGTTGTTTTGTTATATAAGTGCAGAATATCTAATTTCATTTCTAATCTAATAATCTATCTTTACAGATTTTCCCCATGTAAATTAAGCAAAATATTCCTTCTAGCATGAAAGCTATAAATATCTCAGTATGCAAACCCAGAAAGCAAACACTGTGACATTGTAAATAGGTACAGCAATTAGCTGCAGCAGACTTGTTTTTATGAAAACTATAGTGAACTGTATAATTTCTATTATTTATTTCATTGAGTTTAGTTTTGCTAAGCCGATTAGTGGCTATTTTCAACTCCTTAAAATAATATGGAAAGAATGTTTCTAATATCAGTTAGATGACAATTACAGGGTATCTCTTGGGATGTTCTAATAGCTTAGCACATATCTAATTGCTATATGAATCATTCAAGTTTATTTCAGTATTTGAGAAACTATGATATTCTCGCTCTTATTTGAATGATTCATATTTTGATAAAATGCATACTGTATCTTGTATTTCTAATACACTTGCATAAAGTGGAGAATGAAGGACACTGGAGGTTATATGTGACCTGAAGGCCTGATGAAGTGCACCCAACAAGCAATTTAATCATGTGAGTCTTTAATCATCATATCATTGAGATGGCATACATTTTAGATAAATAATGTAATAGATATTATAACATATATTGTGCTCTAATTCATCAGTGTATTATTTCAAATGGTGGGAACATTATTTACAATTGCATGACCTACTTGTATATAAATTCTTCATAAACCATTCATCTATATTTGAAGTCCTTTATGTATTGGATACTCAGAAACATTTACTTAAGCAATGCACATTATTTATAAGCCTTCATTAACTCAAAACTGAACTAATCTACCTTGCCTTAAAAGAGGAAGAGGACACCAGAGTCAGTAGGAATGTAAATATGGTTATTAGTAAAAAATGTACTGTATTTAGTAGAAACCTTGCAAATAAAAAAATGCACTTTGCTTTAAATCATGCTTGCTTGCCACTAAGGGCAAAATGTATTAAACTCGGAAAAGCTCATTTTCACTTTTCCAAGTTTAATAATTGGGTGAACACCCTGAAGTTTCTCGCGGTAAGTATCCCGAGATTTGCTTCAATCGATACTTGCCATGAGAAAATTTTTCTATTGAATATATCCATGGAAAGGTACAGTATGGCTTCATTTTCCATGGATAAATTCAATAGAAAGTTTCTCATGGCAAGTATCGATTGAAGCAAATCTCGGGATACTTACCGCAAGAAACTTCAGGGTGTTCTCGCAATTAAACTCAGAAAAGCCAAAACAGGCTTTTCCAAGTTTAATAAATTTCGCCCATTAATTATTAGTGTTAATTGGTGTTGCCAAAATAGTAATATGAAAGAGTGTACTAAATACCCAATGTACTAAAAATAATTAGCAATTAAAGGACCAGTAACACCAAAAAAAAAAAAAAAACATTTTGGATAAGCATAGCAGTTATTAAAATGCAACACTTGTATAAATGCTATCTTTGAAGTTAAATTCATGAATTTTATTGCTTTCAGTGTGTTATTATCTTAATGATCTCAGCCATGTTGATAAACAGAGCTCACCCATTCTCAATCTTTTCTTTGGTGGTTTAGGACAGGTTCACACTGGTGTAAATGTGCTAGAACATAAATGCTATGCTTGAAAAAATGCACGCCATGAATCCCTATGTGACTTACCTGTTTTATAGCCACACTAGCAGTATACACACATGAATGTTTGCTGTCTTTGACAGGCGTACATATGCAATGCGAAGAATGCAGCCAGATGGGAGGAGCCGCAAATGCCAAGGGAGCGTTCGCACTGTGTCAGGTAAGTATAATAGAAAAGTGCGTCCCGTATATACAATGGCCTGAATTTGCCAGGGGATTTTCAGAATGCACTTTATTAAAATACACTGGTGTATTTACACCAGTCTGAGCCTGGACTAACATAATACAAATACACTAAGTATTCCCTAACGCCCTATTTTAAAGCTAAATATCTAAATAGTTTTTCAAGGACTTTTATATTTATTCTCAGTCTAAAAAATACAAGTCTCATGCAGTAGTTACTTTGACTACTGCTCATTAGGTTTTTTTTTTTCTTTAAGCTACAACACATAGATTATACAACTCAAAAACAGAATCAATGTATGTTAAGCCAGGGTTTCTGAGTTCTCAGTACTCACAAGTCATGTTTCATTGAATGCCTTAATGATGAGGCACAAAGTTTTTCAATTTAACCAGAAAAGTAAATATCGTCTTTGTTTACTAAAGAAGATTCTGAAAGTTACCTACTGGGAATTCTTGAGAAACTCCGCTCTGTAGTGGTTAACCTTTCCATAATATAAGCACCATTTTATTTAGTCTGGATAATATAGACCCTGTACGCAGATTATTTTAAAACATCTACAAAAGGTACTTTGTAGCAATATGGAAGCACAAGTTACAGAAAAAGCGAACTGATTACTTCTCAGATAATTAAAGAAAGGTAATTTTCTATTCTCCATTTTAAGTTTATTAATTAAAACTTTTGGAATGAATGAATCTACAAAACCCCTGTGTTACTGACCACACAGTCAGGATAAGGATGAAAAGTATAACTGTTTCTTTTCTTTGTTATAATAGCCCTTGCTGATCCAGATAAAGGTGAACAAAACTGCTTTAATAATCATACCAAATTTGTGATTACGTGAAAAATTCCTTTATGGCCTTTTTTGTTGAATTAAATAACACCTATAGCATATTTACTAAGACCAAATGGACCATATAAACTGATTTCACCTCATTTCGCTGTCAATTTTTGATTCTCTGTACTTTTCGATTTCCCTGATTTACAAAGGATCGATAAAAAGGTTTCCCCATTGTAATAAATTATTGATAAATATCTATCAGTTAACAGGGGGCACACTTTGAAATACTGTTCTATGCAGGTTCCTTCTACTACAAATCAATATCAATAACGCTTTTCAATGGGAAAATATTTTGGACTTTGGCTATGTGACAGAACCAAATCCATATGAAATAATTTTTTTTTTTTTTTACCAGCCTGAGGGTTAAAAATTATTTTGGGTGACAAAAAAAGTTTTTGAACAGTTTAGTAAATAGGAGAAAACTGTGAAATCATTAACTGCAGGCTGTATCTCCTGCATTTACTAGTCGAAAAACCTGTTTGACGTCAGTAAATGTGTCCGTGCTAATGTTAGATTTTAGTTATAAATGTCCAAACCCTTTTCAGAAAGTTCTCTATATTTTTCTAGAACCAATTGCTATGAAATACTATTCTACAATTAGACAACCTTTTTTATAAGGAATTCTTTTTTCAGTTGGAGTGTAAACCATTTTCAGTATCATAAGGTGCCTGCATATCTTTTGCACTGTCCTGAAAGTAAACCGCTTATAACAATATTTCTTATAAGGACTATTTATACATTCATACAAGGTGATAATGCCATTCTCTAATAGCCTTTTTTCAAGGTTCATTTACCATAAAGTGTCAATATCGTTTTGTAACCTGCAAACTTACTTCATGGACTTTATTTCACTGCATAGCTTGTGTCATCTATAAACACAGAAACTGAATCTTATCACAAACTATATCACTGTAAAAAGGTTAAACAGTGATGGCTCTAAACAGAGCTCAAAAACTGTAACCTTCTGTAACTGTAACCTTCAGGGAGCTGATCCTGCATCCGGGCTCTGGAGTAACTAGTTAAACCACTGTAACAAAAATGTAATTAACTCACTGGATAAGTTTTTAAACCAGATTTAAGAAAAAAAAAAAAAAGAAGATTGAAAAAAAATATGATCAAAATGTTTTGATTGAATAGTATTGGTCAATTTTTTCCAATCAAATAACAGTTTTTACATAAAAAAAATCTAAAAAAGGTTAAAAATTACCATTTTGAGTTTTTTCAAGTTTTGCCCTTTAATGTTTAATCTTTTGACCCTACCATCTTTCATTCACTTCTTGTAGTTTAAATAAAAAAGCAATCGTGTTATACTTGCTAGTTTTCAGATTTCTCCTAAGGTGGATATTTGTAAAAAGCCCATTATTGTTAGAAATTAAAAGTCACAGTGGTGTCTCTTTTCTTGTGGGGGCTTAAATATTCTATCCTAAACCACTCCCTTTGATTTTATATATATACACTCACCGGCCACTTTATTAGGTACACCATGCTAGTAACGGGTTG
>WMED01026816.1:0-10743 GCA_019650415.1 Pipa parva | reverse complement strand
CTGATTAGAAATTAAGTGTTGGACAGGTGTACCTAATAAAGTGGCCGGTGAGTGTATATAGATATATACATCAGACATACCCAACACCAGTGCAAATTACCAAGTGTAATTTTCACTGTAGTAATTGGCATATAAAGTACAAAGGCCACAACTCATAGTAAAAAAAGTGCCATCAGAAGTACCTAGGGCTCAATTTAATGCAAAATACCTTAAAATGATCATAAAACCTATAGAAGATGTACTAAGTCTCAGGGGGTTATTCTCTAAAGTCCAAATTCGACTGTTGAATTCTCAGACAGCGGATTCCCATGGCAAATCCACGACTGCAACAATTCTCCCGCTGTAAAGTCGCGACTGCGGCAATTTTAAAGCTGCAGCTATAAAAATACTTAAATAGTAAATTCGCGAATGGGACAATATTCTCATTATAAAGATGCAACTGCGACAGTAGCAGTTCATGGCGACTGTCTTTAGCTGGCGAATTCACACTTTTACGTGACAATTTGGACTTTAGAGAATAACCCTGATGCACAATGTTCTCAGATATATGCCCTGTACAGAAAAAGTGCTCAGATATTGATACATCAGATATACACACAGTGGATCCACATAGAGATGTGATGTGAGACATACACCAGATGAAAGGAAATACACCAATGGGTGAACAGAAAAAAAAACAATGCATTTAAAATTAGACGACTTTTGATTCAACAGATTTATATAGGGGCAGATAAAAATGGACGATTTTGGCACACCTTCACATTCCCTTTCAGATCTTTACAGACATTGACAAAAATAACGGGATTTTGGAAAAATGACCAGACCTACTTAGAGAGAGAGATAGACAGATATTTATTTGTCAATTCTACATATGTACATGAGCGCATACAAAGATTGAAATTGCGTTACTCATCTCTCCAGCATACATGACAATGGGGATAGGAATATAAATTACAAAACCAGTAAGCAAAGTAAAGTGCAATTGCACTTTACTTCTATACTTCTACAGGAATTAATAGGATTTTGCCAGTCTAAATCAATACATTTGATTGAATGGCTTTATAAACCTGGAAAAATATAGATTTGAGATGTTAATATTTTAGCGCTATTTAAGGCAATATTACTAGCATTAAAACTGGTTTTATAAATATCCCCCCGCACAGTCACTGCTATGGTTCCTCGGATAAATGCAAGAAGTGGGAGTTTTTTTCCCTGTCTTTCCCCCACCCCTACCGCACAATTTCCCAATTATTTACAGTGTTCTGTGTCACTATATCAAGTTCAACGTCTCGGCAAAGTACATTTAGTTCTGAAAGTTACAAATAGCGACAGGAAAAAAAGACAACTAACAACCTTACTTATGATTTCCCAGTCATTTCCCAGACTCATCTGCTGTCTCATAACACAAAAATAGAGCCCTTTAATTCTCATTTTTCTTTACTGCAGCAAGTTACACAGAAGTGAGCATGGCTTAGAAACGAATGCAACCTAAAAACTTGTTACTAAACTGCAATTTGTTTAAAGCCTCATAAATACACACATATATGTTTTTGTATATATGCACTGGGAGATGTATCTATAAATATTACAAGGGGGGATAAAGCCAGCCAACTGAGAGCCAAGCAATTGCATACAATTTGGCTGCCCAGGTTTAAAGTTCTACCTCTATATTGCAAGCACTTGATGATGTAATATTTAGGAATTTAGTAATTGGTCAACGCAATTCATGTCCCAGTAATAGATCTACTCAACAGGAGGACTGCCTCTGGAAAGCACTACTTGTAAATATCATATCTAAAACACTGCCATATGCCTCCGAAGTACATATCTATTTTAACATGACCTTTCATTACATAGTATTTGCAGATAGGTGCATATCATTCTTCTCCATAATTTGACTGCCACCTAGAGTTGAAATGAAATACTACACCCCTATAAAATGCTTACAGCCTTTTAGACACTCTCTGATACTTTAACAACCGTTTTTGAATGTCACTAGGATGTCTTGTGTACCCTTATATCCAATACTTTTACTATGATATAAAAATGAATGGAAGTCTACCCAGCACACATGGGTTAAACTGGTCAGTTATACATTCTAAAGCTGTAAACTATGCTAATCTTTAAGACTAAACCACTTGTATTAAGTCATATTAATTGATTGAGAAGAGACCTTCACAGGAGATGCAAGGCAGGTAGAATTACTAAACGAGTTATTAAACGATAGATTTTATAATACCCTGCTTCCCTGAAAATAAGACCTAGTTTTTCTTTAGGAGCAAAAGTTAATATAAAACACTGTCTTATTTTCGGGGGAAACACAGTATACTTTATTGCATCTTTCACTCGGTAAGATTCACTGGGGGAATGTTAATTTGTACTTAGACTTTTCTTTTTTTTTTTAAGATTATTTAAGTGGCTTACTCTTGAATTTCTACCCAAAGACAAATTTAAATATTTTGGCAGTGCAATAACTCCACCGTGTGGACATAAGAAGTATGAGAAAAACCAGTGCCGATATTGTGAATCATAAACCCATTACTGCTCTAAACTTGATGAATGAAATATCCAATTTATTATGGTCGTGAAGTGTTTGGAAATATCAAGTATTCCTGCATGGAGGAATATATGGAGAGAAATGCTTTGAGGAAGCATATTTAGGCATTATATTTAATCCCAATATATATATTCGTATATTTTTATTTATAAAGCTCCGCTAGGTTACACAGCGCTGTACAATGTAACAATACAATTATAATACAGACATGGGAAAGTGATTAACATAGTACAAGTGAAGTAAATTACATGTGTAGAATCATATAGATCGTATGTATGTATGTATAATTTTATTTATAAACTCCGTTAGGTTACACAGCGCTGTACAATGTAACAATACAATTATAATACAGACATGGGAAAGTAATTAACATGGTATAAGTGAAGTAAATTAAATTACACGTGTAGAATCATATACTGTAGATCGTATGTATGTATGTATAATTTTATTTATAAGCTCCGCTAGGTTACACAGCGCTGTACAATGTAACAATACAATTATAATACAGACATGGGAAAGTGATTAACAAGTGAAGTATATTTCAAGCATATAATCAAGAAAATGTATCACTGTAAGTGCCATGGGGCCATGATTGAAACAAGAGGATGGAAGTCCCTGCCCCATAGAGATTACAATCTAAATAGGAGGAAGTCATACATAAATAGATAGGAGGGTAACAAGTGCAGCAGCATAGAGTGTCAGTACATTAGCTGATAGGTGCCAATAAAATAAGAAAATACAAAATTGAATAAATTATAAAATGAAAATGCATGAAAATATTAAGAAAACACATAATCACGTGTGAACCACACCATACATTTACATTGTAACAATTACTGTTAGCATCTCCGAACATTCTAAATGCATTTCAAATGCACATTAAAGAAAGTTTAATAAACACTATGAGCTCCTTACCGCTTTATTCATGAATTAAGGGAAATTTGCCACGTGTTACATGTCCCTGTCTGTGGCCAGTCACAATCAGATTGCTTGCCTAACGCAATAAGTACAAGCCACATTACAATGTCAACTTAACCTTTCGTTTCTCCAAGACTTAAAGTCAAAAGCAAAACTTTAATTAAAAAATCCCCACCTCTCCTGAAACAATACACTAGCTCATTCATTATTTGCGTCTCGAGCCTTGCCCTTTTCACCCGGATCCCCTCGTGATTTCTTCAGTAATTCCCAATTTCCGAGCCCACATCTTTAACTCATCCCTTACATCTGGCACTTACCAAATTCATTTCAAAACATGCCCATATCATTCCCGTAATTAAAGAAAAACATTAACTGATCCTTCTTTGTATTTTCTGAAAAAAACCATCTGCTGAAAATTACTCAAAAACCGTAGCGCTGAAAATGGTCACGTCACAGGCATTCGTAAATACGTGACAAACCTTTACACCCTCAAGAGTACCGACACATTTTATATAAATACCCCTAAAGCAGGGCTGTGGAGTCAGTAAGCCAAAGCCCCGACTCCGACTCCTCAACTTCCCCTAACTCCGACTCCTCAATTTCCCCCAACTCCGACTCCCCCTCCCTCATACACGCCGCATGTTTAAGAGATAACTTAATTTAAGATTTTTATCATCCTTATGATACAATAATCAAGCTATTTAGGTAGAACATAAAATATATTTATTCGATACAAATTTGCAAATATGCTAAATACTGCAGTAAGTGGGAAAAAAACAGTTTTCAACAAAAGCGTTTAAAGCTAATTTTTGTAGTGAGTAAATTTCTTTAATCCTGTTTTCTCTAGCAGATCTGTAATGAGTGCAGCCATTCCTTCCAGTGCCTTTTCCTCTGATCTGTAGCAAGGAGCTTCACTACTGAGCATGTACATAAAGTGCAGCGCACATTCATTTCAATTAAGCCTAGATCCTTATATAAGGAATAGAACAGACCTTTACAGGACATTTCATTATTTTCCCAAATTCTTACGAAAATATATTCAGCATATCCTGCAATGAACTAACTCTACCAATTTATTATATATTTTGGGAGTCGGAGTTGGTTCATTTTATAACGACTCTGACTCCACCAAAATGGGCCCCGACTCAAACTCCGACTCCACAGCCCTGCTGTGCATCCCTTCATCTGTACTGAGGTGAAATGGCCACCCAAAAGATTTGGAATGGATTTAAAGGAAAAATAATATCTGGTTCCACAGATAAACTTGCTGCTGCTTCTGTAACCATATTACACACACACAATTGCTACCTTATCAGAAAAAAACTCTACACACACTATACAGGTGATACAAAAACCCAACTATACTGGCATATTTATCAGTGAGACATTGTTTTCTCTTAGGACTGGGGAATATCATTCACTTGTGGTGTGTATGTCTGGTTTCTGGACCAATTATTTCAAGTATTTAGCTGTAGGATTCAAGCCAAACTCTGCTCTAGTCCATAAGGTTTTAAAACTTGGGAGGGGCTATTCATCAACAGGGGTAATTGCTTATAGGGACACTGTGGCCAAAATTGAAAAAAATGCATGTGTTAGTATATACTAATTACTAACTTTTATTAAATGCATTTCATTTTCAATTTTGGTCCTAAAATCAATTTTCCTACCTGTGTAGAAGTGCTATCCAGCACTTCCTTTTTGATGATTCCATCTTCTTTCTGTGCCGTGCCGACTCTACCGTGTCCTTTTGAAGTAGTTCAGTTCAGCCGTCATCAAGGGAGGACGCGTTGATGACGTGCAGGCTCTCCCATGTGACTATTAGGAAATGCAGGTGCGGGGCTTCACAAGGAGAGCGGCAGCAAAGGAGAATGCAGCTGAACTGAACTGCTTCAACAGCACACGGTAGAGTCGACGACACAGAAAGAAGATGGAATTATCAACAAGGAATTGCTGGAGTGTCCCTTTAAAGAAGTCTAGTAATCCATAGCAACCAATCAGAATTTGACTTTCAGAATTCTAGTTTCCCTATACCAGTGAATGCCAACTTCCAGTTGGTTGCTATGTGTTACTAGATCTCTAGATAGATTGCCCCTGTTGATTGTGTGTGTATCTATCTACTGATTTCACTTTCATAAAAGCCTCACAATAAAATAAAAATATCATGTGAATATTATTTCTGCTACAAAAGAAACAACAATCCTCCCCCCCCCAAATATCATAATCCAGGGCAACTAGCTAGAAATATTAATTCTACGACCGCAGTAATAACCGACGCTGTCAAATCAGGATAAAAGTTATTACATGTAAAACTTAAAATAAATGACAAATGAATTCCTAACGGTGTTATAAAGAAAATTGTAATTTTTGTTAAAACAAACGCAGAGCAGAGTTCTAGATCTGCTGCTTCATTCATCACATTATTATTTCTAGCAGAAAGAAAACACGTATAGCTTCCCGCATTTTGGGAAACGCCATCTGGTCTTACGGCCATCAGCTCTGCAACAAGTAGTCAATTTTTCCAAATTCATCATTCATTTCTAATGTTGTAAGAAAAAAACAACAAAAAAAGGTCTCTTTGTGGCTGTGCTGAGTGAGATTGGGTAGGATGCAGTCTCAGAAGACTGTACTATTGAACATGAGTAAGAGATTAATGTAAAAAGAATAGTGTGCTTTGAAAGAACGATAACAGCTGCAAATGTTTGCTATCTCCTATAATTCGTACGCACTCAGATTGTTTGCATAGGTGTTTAAACACGTACTAATTGTTAATGCAAGCATTAATCTCATTTACCTTTCTAATCTGTTAAAGCCAAGGCATCAAGCAGTGTTTAGGAGCGTGCATACTTTAGCTCTGTTAAATGCTAAGGGGGTTATTGGAGAAAGTCCAAATTGTTGCATAAAGGTGTGAATTCGCCAGCTAATAAACACAGTCACAATAGACTGCTACTGTCGCAACTTCATACGGGAATATTGCCGCGGCCACAAATTTAAAATTGCTGCGGTTGCGGATTTGCTATGGGGATCAGCCGTTTGAAAATTCAACAGTCAAATTCTAAATATAGATAGGAATTTTTACTTCTAATGATGGGAAATTATACAAATATTAGTATTGACAGCGCAACAGGAACATTGGATTGATGAGTGTATGGTAACTGCATTTACAATGAATACCTCCAGCAATTATCCAACCGATACTACCATTTGTATTCCCACAAATAACTATCATATTTATCCATACTTAACAAGGAGTTGCTCACACACATCCCTTTATCATGACAAAAAAGGATTTAAATCTCAGAGTTGTGTTCAAATCACAGAAATGGATTAAAAAAAGAAGACATCATATTGAGATTGTATATACCTCAGCAATGAGAAGACACCGTAAGAGTTCCGTACAGAGTTCTGATCCACCTGGAGGTGACTGTTCCTCCGAGAATCTGAATGAATCTGGAAGAGACGGTGGTCCACATTTTAACTTTTACATAGATGAACAAAACTATCTTTCTAGATAGCCAGAAAATCAAAAACCGTAAACCCCTTATATAGTGATATATAGTGAACAGTTTATTTCAGTGGAACAGTAAAATCCCTTTCTTTTTTTTTCCAGTTTTAACAATAAAGTATATTTTAACATTCTACATTTACAGAAATCCAACTCCCCATAAACCTATAACATATCATGACACTTTAATAAAATAAACAGCTATTGCTTATGCATAAACATTACATTCAAACAAATACATTTATTCAAATAAATAAGGATCATATGTGTAATAATAAGCATAGAATGCATGTTTATTTTGTATTATATATGCTTTGTAACCTAAAACAGTTAATAAATAACCTATCCTTTTAAGAAAACAACTGTAATAAGGTATTCATTTAACATCCCCATACCATAATTTATTACCAACTGTGCTGATTAGAATGCTTAATACATTTGCTGATTGAACAGAGAAAATGCAAAATACGGAGCATGTAAACGGATCCTACAAGGTTAAAGGGGCCATTAAGAGTGTAAAACTGTATAATATAAATGGTTTTGCATTGTAATGAAGAGCTTTCAGCTATGAAACTTGACTTTTTTTTTTATTAACATCAGTGTTCATGTAAATGTATTATGAATTCTGATTATAATAGGGGTAAAGTGCCCCTTTAAATTGATATATAAACATAATAAATCAGCTTACTCTGTAATGAAAGCTGTCATGTCACCTTATACTGCACATGCTCATTAGTAATGTTAGTGCCATAAAATCAGACTCAAAGAAGAAAAGACTGTCTAATCTTGTCTATGTATTTAGGAAGGCTACTTGTTGGTTTGCTTCTAGACCAATGAAACCTATACCTAAACTTCCTGGATACTACGCATGTCACATGGTGCAGCCATTTGAGTTACTTACTCTACATTCTGTTTTTACGGTAGTAATGGCTGCACCTATGACATGACACATGTATAATTTTGAGAAGTTACTGTACATATCATACCCGATGTGCAGAATATGTTAAAATATTCAGTGATGTTGATCCTTGGCAAATATATATAAACAGTTATAAATATTAGGAACATCCAATTTAATAAAGTCCCATCCGATTTAACTGCAGGAGAAAGAAGGTTTACCTTGCTTTCAAAAGATGCCCCGTAGTAACCGTCATTGAGGCCAAAGATAATTTCATTCGGGTTACATGCATGAATCTGGGAAAGAGAAACCATGTTGGTTACAAGCTGGAAGTGAAGAAATACAACAATAAATCTTTTTTTTTAAAAAGCTAAACAAAATTTAAAAAAAAAAAAAAGGTTTCCTTGCACCTAAAATGAACAATGAAATGCTGTTTAATGTGGTTTAGGTTCTGGGATATTGTTTAATGTTTGTGCTTTGCGTGGGAGATTGTATTCCCTGGATCTCATTAATGTCACATAGTACCGGTCCCCTTCCTCATTTCGTTGAAATGTCCATGAAGCGCATGGGTAGACTTCATGGGCCATTCAGGGAATATTTTCATATCACAACCATGCAGCAGTATGGTTAGTGTACTGCTGCTGGATATGATCAGGTAAGATTGTTTTATCGTTATAATTTCCCTTTAATTTTAAATAACATTTAATAGGGCTCCACAAAGTGCTATTCATTTTAATGGGAACAATATCCTATAAGCTATTTATTAGAATATATTATTTATTAACCCAAACATTGTGCCTGATAATTAGAGAACATTGCATCCTGGAACAGGCACTGAATTTACCTGGAAAGAATTTACTTTTACACCACAGAGCAAGTTGTAACATGTGTAAATTGTAAGAGGTTATTGACTAAAGTGAGAATTTAACTGTCGTATTCTGAAACACTGGATTCCTATAACAAATCTGCGACTGTGACGATTTTCCCATTGTCGCGACAATTATAAAGTTGCAACTGCGACAATATTTTCATTATAAAGATGCAACTGCAACAGTATCAGTCTATTGCGACTGCCTTTAGCTGGCAAATTCCCACCTTTATGCAACAATTCAGACTTTAGTCAATAACACCCTATACCAGCGGTGGCGAACCTACTGCACGTGTGCCAGAGACGGCATGTATAGCATGCGTGCCAGAGATGGCATGTAGAGCACTCCTGCCGTCGCCACCGCTGATATTTCTGATTCCCCCAGCGAGTGAGCAGTCTTTCAGTGACAGTTTTCAGGTCAGACCCGCAGCCTACACTGAAAGACCGCTTGATTGCTGGAGTAAGCTCCTCCCTTAACACAGGCACGATGACATCGGGGGAGGAGCTGGTGAGTGACATCACCTTTTCGCCACCACTGCCGTTTACTCTCTGGGCAAAGATTTGCCAAAAAGCAGGTAAAAACAGAACATTAATAACTCGGAAGGTAATATAAGGAAAAGCAAACAAAAAGACAAAGCTAACAGCAGCAGAGAAAAGTTTGTTTTGGTATAAATAATACTGAATATGGGGGGGGAAGGTTTTGTGCTTGTAAATCCCCTTACAATCAGTTTGCAATCACTCAAGCCTGCTATCAATAGAGGTCAACATTGTGCCCTACATTTTCAGCTGATCTAGTTAATGTCATGAACCTCAAGGTCCTAAAAAGAAATATGGAAAAAGGGTGCATGTACCTGCTTTATAGAAAGAAAAGAAACGAACCTTTCACTTGCTGCCTTTGTCACAAATATACATTGGGCTGCATTTATACAAGGTCTATCCAGGAATAATTGCATTGTCAATCCAAATGAGAATTTATTTTCTTTTTCTGGTGTTCAGTGTGCATTGTGGTTGTAGGTGGTCGCTCACTGCACCCAATGGAGCATTGAGGGGGGTTCGAGGCATTACCATTATAGGTCTTTTAACTGCTGGAGGCTATGAGGCTATAAGCAAATGTATACATCAGTGCAGCCGGGTGAGCAAGATTTTGCACTGACAAAATCAAGAAGTGTAGGGTTGCATTTCTAAACACTTGGGTTGTGTTTTCTGGCTAGACAAAAGTCCACATGGGGCATACTCATTACTCTAGGAGATGTAGTCATTACAGAAGGAAGGGAGTGACTTCAGCAGGAGAAGTGCTCAGTACTAGAGAAAAGGGAGTGAGAGACGTAGTCCTTAGGAAAGGTGAGGTACTAGTCATTTTACTGGAGCAGAGGAAGTCATTATGGTATGAAAGGTGCTCATTAGTGGAGGAGAGCTACTTAAAATAAAAGTGGGTATGATTAAAATTATCATGCAAGTTAACCCTTATATATCTGGCCAAGAAATGAAAATGCAGCTTCAGACCAAGGAGAGAGTCTGAAGGTCTCAAATGACAATCACAGAATCTTTCATTTGCAATCGTTAACTGAGCCTATTTCCCATTGAAGCTGGTGTGCAGAGGCTGGATCTTCTTTTTTTTACTTTAAAGCAAGCTGACATTTAATCACCTCTTACATAAGACTAAAGCGATTAAAGAAATAATGTAATGTTTCATTAGCATGGCAATTGAAGGTGATTAGTTGGCTAAGATGTTTAACTGAGGAAACACTAAAGCCCAGACCAGACATAAATCAGCGTTAATACTTTAGTTAAATATGGACGCAAAAAGGTTATCTTTAAAGAATAAGTAACACCAGAAAAAATTAAAATTGGGATTGTTATGGCAGTTATCCCTGTGCAGAAGTAAAAATGTCATTTTTAAAGCTTAATTCTGCTGGGATTTCTGGCGTATGTTATGAATATGTTGTAAACAGGTCTGCGTGAAGTTTAGGGATGGAGTGTATGTGCCGGGTAAATCTCCT
>WMED01026815.1:0-10743 GCA_019650415.1 Pipa parva | reverse complement strand
ATCTCAAAATTTTCAAATCTGGCCCAGAAGAAAAAGTAATTGAATAGGCCTGCTGTATGGGATAGGCTAAAATTAAAAACTTTTCTGAAGTAACATGCATAAGAGATTTCTTTTAAATATACAATAAGTTTACATGGAAAAATTAGGCTCTATTTACACCTTATAAAAGCCAATGCGCCAATAAATTATTATTTATTTCATTTTTATTCAGCATTTCAAAAATATTTCATGCTGTTTATACCTGCTTGCTGCAGATCGCCTGTGTCTAAAATGTTAGGGGGTAATTCAGCAAAGTGCGAACTCACCTCGCGATCCTTCGATTCACCTCGGCAAAATGGTTACGTGCTCGCTTTTCTCCTACACGCGGACATTACCAAATGCTTTAAAGGTACTGGAGTCGGATTCGCCTCACCTCGCGACCACTCGAGTTGCCTCACCGAGACTGGAATACCTTTAAAGCATTCGCTGATGTCCGCGTGTAGCAGAGAATCAAGCGCGTAACCATTTTGCCGAGGTGAATCAAAGGATTGTGAGGTGAGTTTGCACTTTGCTGAATTAACCCCCTAGTGCTTTCACAAATTATTAAATAGGGTTTAAGGGGTTACTTTTTTGGCCTAATGTACTGTAAGAGGCAGGCCTAAGCGTTTCTCGACCTTTTACTTTTCAGGATTCTCCTAGGCTGCTGTATGCATAAACATGTTTAACAGCCCTATAGCCCGAAAAGAGTCCAGGCGTCAGTCCTGCTTAATAGTTGCTGAACTACAACTCCCTGAATCTTTAAATCGCTGACAAGCAAATTTAAACTTGGCCTTGTAAACTATGCCGATGTACTAAGGTATACTTCCCATAAATGCGATTAACATTTGATGTCTGAAGCACAGCTTAAGATTTCAAAATATCTCTGGTTAAACAATATCATACACAATGGCGCTGCAAGTTCATGGTTCCAATGAGCTCCTTCCTGCATGTCACTTTATTTTACAATGGTCACAATGCAATGGAAAACAAACAATTACATTTTCTGAATGTCAGCAACATCTGATTGCACGTTTAATGACTGCACATAACCCGCCTGTAGCCCAGCCTTCCTCTAATAAGTCACAGCACGGGCAAAAAACCCGCAGAGATATTTAAACTTTCATGACCCGGCCATCGGCGAAAGAGGATCATGTTTCTTTCTATCCGCTAATCAGATTAAAATGACATGGTGGCACCCTCCAAGAATTGAAAGGGGGATTGGAGCTCCCAGCCACAGCAGAGAAAATTCACAAGCTTCAGAGGAAGTCAGCAACTAAGATCCTGCTTATACTAGAAGCCAGATCTATTCAATAAGGCAAACACAAAAGCTACTCTACAAGGCAGATGGAAGCACAGAGACACACACTTCAGCATAATAAGACATTTAACCTTTGCTCATTGTTCAATGGGACTCTTCCTTGAATAATTAAGAATTCTAGTAGATATTGGCTTAATTAACTCAATTTGTGAACCTCCAGCTGTTAGATGGCAAGAACTTCCTCCAGCTGTCAAGGGATGATGGGAATTGTAGTTCAGAAGCATATGGTGGGGTCCAACAATCCATTAGTTTAATTTGCATTTGCTTATAAGCACATAAAAAAAAAAAATCTCAGTAAAATCAGACTCCTCGCTCTTAAAAAAAAAATGCTATTTTTTTTGTTATTATTATTTTTGACCAAGTTCTACTTATAGTGAGAGTTGGGGGTGAAAGGAGCCAAGTATCCCTCCATGGAAAAGCAAATATAGTTCAAGACTTCCTTAAACAGAAGGTGTTACCTATGCTATAGTGATAGTAATTTGGCACAAAACCAAATCTATAACCAGTGCTCATGGGAAAGTAGGAGGGGACATGCAAATAATACCTTTATGCTTCTGTGGCCAACTGGACATCCAAAACGGCTGGTTTACTAGCACAGGTCCAGCCTGAAATTCAAAGCCATATATCCAACATGTTCTCTGTATTGTATATATACGCTATGCACTTATACACCGCTGCTCTTTGCTATCCCAAATTATACAGCTATATAGAGTTATAGTGACATTATCTCCTTTAAACAGATCCATGTAAATAAGATATGCTTTCACTTCAATATATATTTTTATGATGAACTCGCAATAATATGCCATCGCTATTCGCCTAACAGATATTGCTAAGTGACCTTTCACTTTATCAGAGCGTAAATCAGACATTCAGTAAACATACACAATTGACTTAGATTTTCTTTGGCTGGATTACCAGGAATTGCCATGCATTTCAATGTCATGTGACAAAATGAATTTGCACTTTGATAAATATGTTCTTTATTAATCACCTAAATGTAACAGGATTCTAATGTTGTGTCCACTGCAAAGGTAAAAAAATAAAAAAAGGGGGGGAGAGGGGGGGTTGTATTCCCACCGAGATTGTAAATGAAATTTAGTGTAATAAAGTCAGAAGAAAACAGTGCTCGAATCCTAATTACCGAGCCACTGGCATTGTAGTTCTTACATATGCTCAAGAAGGCAAAACAAAACTTCCCCAACCCAAACAGAAAATTCCACTTCATAAGAGAATTCACTGCAGCTGTAGCATAAGTTATTTGTTGTTTTATGTATAAATGACACTGATGGATTTATCAGCTAAAATCAATTGATGTTTTACTGAACTAAAATACTTGCGAGCCTTATAATGTTTCTCTGAGAATATTGAAATGTGCCGAGTACAACCAATGGTACTTCATGTTTCACAAATGCCAAGTTATTCAAGCTTGTTGTATTCTACCAATTTTTAAAGGACAAGTAACAACTACAAAAATGAAAAGCGCTCTCTCGACTTGCAAGCCAATTGCAAAACTCCTTTCTTTGAAGGTAAAGTCCTGATTTGCAATGTATTTGTTTCTTCTTATCAACTTGCTGTTTGCAGGCGTCTTTGCTACGTGAACAAAATACCTGCACAGGATCATTGAATTCAGTTTAAAAACAAAAATGCATATTTATACCCAAGCCCTGCACACAAAGTGAAATCAAATGTATTCATTATAAAATAAAGATCATATTTTCTATAAGTGATTAAGTGCAGACTAAATATTAATTATCAGATCTGGTGTATTTCCATGTACTGGGATTTCTGTCCTTTTAAGATATTTTTGACACTTCATTAAACGATGGATTAAAACATATGAATACCATTATACAGGTAAACAAGGCACCCTGTGCACAATAATCTCCATCAGAATGTATATGCTAAACTGAACATATATCAGAAAGAAATCCTATGGAAAACACACTCAAAATTACTGAAAAGGGGGAATCAAAAGCAAATAAGCGTTTCAGTTAATTCAACAATTTAAAAAGAAGTATTTTTTTCTAATTATGGTCATTTAGGGGGGAATTCAGCATTCAGCGAAGTGAGCTCCGAAGCCTTCGGCTCACTTCGCAAATGGTATTATGCGTATGCTGATGTCCACGCGCAGGTCATCAGCATGCACATAATACCATTTGCGAAGTGAGCCGAAGGCTTCGCAGCTCACTTCGCTGAATGCGGAATTCCCCCCTAAATTGTTGTTTAGTTTTTCAGCCACCACATCCTAAACTCCCTGCCGGCTCCCTTTGAATAATGACCAAGTATAGACAGTTGGTTCCCTGCTACAATTGTTAGAAATAGCTCTTTAAGATATGAAAAAGACTTGGATATTTTTCCAAGCACAGAAAATGCTTGGAAGCAAGATAGTTTCATGCTACAAAGCAGGTTGCATCAATTGTAAAAGGGCCTTATTGATTAAAGAATGAATTCATCTGTCGATTTTACCTTGCTACAATTCGAGTCACAAATTCACTTCTACTTATTGATGAATCTGCGGATAGATTTGTCAAACAGGTGGACTGCTACAGATGCAGTCGCATGCATAGTGTCGCAAAGTCAGTCAAATAGAAGTAGGATGCGAAGTCATGCAGAGTTATATGTATTCCCATGGTGTAGAGCAGTGACATCATCCTCACCATATCCCACTAACTATATATAAGTGAATAATATATCTGTTTCCATGTTAACGGTTGCATTCGCCATTGTTTTTTTTAAATGAATAGTCGCCTTATGTCCCACCGGAGTCCTGCCATCAACCCCTAAATTCACCACTCTGATGTGGCACAGTTAAACAGGTGACTTCAGAGTACTACGCCTTGTGGAATTCACCACCTCAATAGACTCCGCCGCTTGGTCAACAGTTGAAGTACCTGTGCATGTGCATGCAAAGTGATGCAAACTGCTCCATAAGATAGAGACTATCGTACTCAACCAAATTAGATGCGTATTCGCCAGATCACAGAGTTTTCTCAATAAGCGAACATGGGGAAGTGGCGATCAAATGCAAATTCAAAGCTATGCGTGACAATTTGGCCTTTAGTCAATAAGGCCCTAAATGTTACAAAAGCTCTGCCTTGAGTGAATTATATCTACTTGCCTTGTTGTATTGTACAGCGCTGCGTAATCTAGTGGCGCTATAAAAATATACATGCATACATAGTTATGATTCCTGTAGGATCAGATAATAATGGCATAGAAATAATTTAGAAAAAGAAAAAAAATAACAAGACTATATTATGAAAATGTTTGTAATAGGAAAAATTGGTTTTGAATTTACATCCCACTCTGAGGCAACTGTATATCCATGGAGGATGGAAACAATGGTTGTCAAATATGTAGAAAGCCAAGGGTGGCCATTGCCGCTTTATAATTTGTTCTAACATCAGACAGGAATGTCATCAGGAAAATGAATGGCATGATTACTCCCAGGGCATGTCCATCAAACAGTGAATTGCATATGGCAAAGTGAATTTTTAACAATTTGAATCAAATCGCCCATTATGTAGTGAAGTCTATTGTGCATACTGAATATCTATCGTATAGTCACAGCAATATAGTGACACTTTCTGACAGTTATCAGTTGAGTAGTAGTAGTAGCGTTGGTGTATGATAGCAAATTTGTAATAACAGGTATATAGTTATGAAGTGATGTCATCTTCACATGGATCTGTCTAATGCAGAAAAAGCCACTATCTTTTCTATATCATAACACATTGCCAGTAGGCATCAGTTATCATAGGAAAGGTCAATGCCGTCATTTTATCACATTTTGGTAGTCGGAGAAAAGTCCCACAAATTGTAACATTCATTTAATTGTTTCAATGGCAGCAGTTCCTAGCTCATTATAGCATTTGGCTGATACATTTTGTAAACTTTTAGAGTAAAACGTCAGCAACCCTGCCACAAGCTCCCCAATTCACCATTTTAATTTGGCAAACTCAAATCTTTGCATTTACACCTTGGTGAATCGTCACTCCGACACATGGTGAAATACTAGAATGGTGGCGAAGAGCTGTGACGTGGTAAACGAATCCAATGTTGATGTAATGTTTTGTACTGTGTGAAAATTCAGCACAGCACAGTGAATACTGATATTCGCTGAATATGTGAGGTTGGTGAAGTGTTTAATTGTTTTAAAATATATGCACTGCATTACAATACACACATGCTAAATATGATCTCACATCTGAAAAGATTGCGAGGCTTATTCATGAAAGCCCAACTGGTCATGTTAAGGTGAAAATTCGTGTCCATTCTCCAGCTTCACATATTTATAAAACTCTGCGATGTTGTCTGCACATATAATTCACCCATTCATTATGTGCCAGAGTAGGGTATTCAGCTAGGTGTACTTTATCAAATTCACCTGTTTGACTTCATCAGGTGAAGGTGCAAAATAAGGCCCGCCAACCAAGTGACAACATGAACTAGAGATGGGGAGACATATTAATGGATGCAACATTAACAATACATTAAGTGGGAAAATGTGCGGATGCATTTAACTGGTGGAATTTGCAACACTGCATCCCAGTACAGTTCAACATCGCACTACGCATGAAATAGTTTCCGCCGATGTTCGCTTCTTTGGAAAGGGAATCCCGCTTAGTCAATAAGGAGTATTAAATTCATGACCATGAGAGCTTAGCACCCAAACTGACATGAATTTACTTTGATGTGGTCAAAATTTGCATCTTGCCGAATAAGCCCCGACATCTGAACCATATGAATCAGAGAGTGGAGTGTACCCCAGTTTGTGCAATGAGATTTGAGTATGGGAGTACAGAGGCAATGAGCTGACAATCTACACAAACCTGCACTCATAAAACCTGCCTGCAGCTGTAAAAAATAACTACCATACGTACCAGTCTGATGTCATAAATAAAGTATTATCATAACTGCATCCAGTGGAAATAAACTAACATGTCATATTAGGTGTGTAACTTCAAAGATAGCATCTTTTTTATATATCAATCATATGTTGAGCTGCAAACCACCAGATGTTGTGGAACTACAAATCCCAGCATACCCTTTAGACAGCTGTCACATGCTAGTTGGAAGCTGTAATTTCCACAAGGGGTGCAGGACAGGTAGCTTTGTTTTATCCCTACAGACCAATAGGTAAAATCCCAGGAAAAAAAGGCAGACAGTTGTCATTCCAACACAGACACATCTGACCAGAAATCA
The DNA here is from genome assembly GCA_019650415.1 of Pipa parva. Lineage (NCBI taxonomy): Eukaryota > Metazoa > Chordata > Amphibia > Anura > Pipidae > Pipa > Pipa parva. The sequence goes on along the minus strand of WMED01026815.1, from coordinate 4,199 downwards.
ATAATACAGACAGTGCAAGCAGACCTATCAATCAGCCAAAGGACCACTCAGGGTTTTTTTTTTTGTTTTTTTTTTAATCTTCTTACCGAGTGATTGACTCCCCACATCAGGACGCTGAGCAGCGGGTCGCTGGCTCGGAACAATTTGACTTTCTGAGCCACAAAATGTTTTTTCTTAGTCTTGGTCTTACTGGCCATGGTGGAGATTGCACTGCTGGCAGTAGCCATGGCTGGACCCCCCTTGCACAATTTCCTCCAACTGTCCTTTAATAAGAAGCTTCCAGGCTAAATATATATATATTGCCAGAGCTAGATCCTCATCCAGATCCCCAAAATGTACAGATCCAGGAAAGTTCTCCTCCCAGGATGGCAGAATAATAAATGTATATATATATAAATATATATATATATGTGTGTGTGTGAGAGGAAGGGACTGTACAGGGGGAGAGAAGTGTGATCTTCTGTAGGCGTTTTCCTCTAATCTTATTCTCCTATATCCAATTCAGATGTGACCCCCTTCTGGTCTCTCTGCCCCCTCTTTCTCTCCTTCCAGACACTGGGGGTTAGATTGATTGCAGCTCCCTCCTGTCCCCTGGTGCCCTATCCATCTCTAACATCTCCATGCTGTAGCAGTAATACAGCAGAAAAGATGCACATCCACTGCAGCAGCAGCCGCTCCAACTGCAACGACGAGCCACTTCACATGCCGGGTTAAAGGGGCACAGACAGTCTGCAGCAACTGCAGCTCACATCCTCTGCTGCAGCCTGAGCCCTCCCTACACAGGAGACAGCAGCCTTGCACCCATCTCCTACTGACCGGTACACGTCTCACTGAGCTCCGCACAACTTGACTCTCCTGTGTCCTGATAACACCACTTCCCTCCTCCGCTTTCTAGCTCCTATCCGCCGGCCCCCAACGCTTCCACTGCTGCTGCTGCTACTGAGGCTGGTCGCATCTTCCCAGCGCTTCCGTCCGGTTGCAGCTTCTGCTGCTTGACTGACAGTCTCGGAGTAGGAGGAGAGAATAAAAGGAGGGGCTCGCCTGGCCCCGCCCTCCGCCAGGCAAAGTCGCTGGGGCTATGGGCTTCTGTAGCTTTCATCATTCTGAGCCTCAGGGCTAATGACATGACACGAGGGGAGGGTGTCTCCCGGTGACATTGTCGCCAATGTGATTGGTTTGGGTCAGTAAAATGCAGATATTCCCCTAAATAATGACTGTGTGTACTCAGTCTGGGAGCTGGGGAGGGGAGGGGGGGAGGATAAGGAGTGTGAAACAATGTTGCCGATTCTTGTAAAAAAAATTTTTTTACTGATGAATTTATATATATGTATATTTTTTAATTTATATATTTTTTTCCTGATATTTTCATATTCAGTAATATTATGGCTACTGTATACAATGTTGGAGCTGTTTTTAAAGTTGTGAGTTATGGATAAACGTGTCAAAAAGAAATTAGAACAATTAAAAGTTGTAAAACATTTTAGCATCTGAGGTTAATTTTTTAAAAATAAAAGATAATAGATTTTGGAAAGGAATTAGCTGTTTGGCTAGTGGCTGGCCCACAGCTGCCCCTCCTGTCGCTTCAATCTTCTCTGTATAGCTGGTGGTCACCAATGCATCCCTGCAAATGGGAACTGTGAATTACTAGAAAGCGATATAGTTTAGCACCGTGTTAGCCATAGATATAAGCAGAGACAAGTAGAGTGTAGTACCGTGTTAACCATAGATATAAGCAGAGACAAGTAGTGTATAGGCGATAGCTTTTATTGGCTAACTGAATAGATGGTAAATGCAAGCTTTCCACACTACTTAGGTCTCTTGATGCCATACTTGAAGAAGAGAGCTAAGTAGTGTGGAAAGCTTGCATTTACCATCTATCCCAGTTAGCCAATAAAAGATATCACCTATACCAGGGGTGGGCAATTCATTTTCCCAAGGGGCCGCATGAGAAATAGGGATGGTTTTAGAGGGCCGGACGTTAACTTAGTTAACTATATTAACTCAACTTACTTAATTTGTTCTTGGGCTCGGTACACATTATTATATGTCATATAATAATGTGTACCAGGCCCAAAAGCAAATCATTCAACTGCACAGCTGCAGTGGGTGAGCTCATCGGTGACCTTGATTTATCAGTTCCCCATAGAAAAATGCCCGACTTTTTGCATCGCGATTATCGCAGCTCCACTGTACACAATGCACTATACCAGCAGGGTTTCACTAATATTCACATAAGTGGATTTTTTTTTTGTCCTATTGGCAACTGAATATTTGGCCTAGATTTGCAGAAAAAAAATTAGTGGCAACCCTGGTGTGAAGCAGATGTGTGCGTTATACAGTTGTACTTGTAGTAATCCTACACAGTAATACATGCTGACTATACTACAGTTTGCAGATGAAGAAATTATGACTGAAGGTATTGCTGTGTACCTCTCCTATCATTTGGTGAGTAAAGTCAAAGTTATGGTCTTAATCAGCTGCCTTTATGGCCTAATGAAGTAGCCCTGGTTAGAGCCCTTGGATAAGGTACCATTGCACCCAAGGCTAGAAAAGCAAAATGCATTCTATACTCTACACACATAAATATTTTCATCACATCAGTATTCCCTATAAGGTTTATATTCAGTTGCTTTTATGTTGCCTACTCCTGGTCCTGAAGGTTCGCATTAGGTACTGGTATTTTTCCTGCTGTAAACAAAGGTGCTTTGGATTGCGCCCAGCAGGAGCTAAATTACCATAAGAGCCACAACTCAGCCTCACCAAAGTTTAATACCCCCTGTATAATCTGATTTCTCCACTCTGATTGGAGACATCATTACAAAGAGGAAACATTATCTGTTTTCTCCTGACATCATTTAAACTCATAGGGGGGAATTCACCATAGTGCGAAGTGAGGTCTGGACTGTTATGTGCTCGCTGATGTCCTGCACGCGGACATCAGAGAGCGCTTTAAAAGGATTCCAGTCTCGGCAAGGCAACTCTTTTGGTCTCGCCGAGACTGGAATTCCTTTAAAGTGCTCGCTGATGTCCTGCACGCGGACATAACACCATGTGCAAAGTGAGCCGACGGATTTGGAGCTCACTTCGCCCAATGGTGAATTCACCTCATAGTCTTTTGTCATAGCCTTAAAAATCTAACTTTGTGTTTCCATACTGTGAAAACAGTTAATTTAGTGGTGAATACATTTTTATGTGTGAATTGCATTTTTTTTTATAGCAAAAGTGCTAATTCATGCACAGCGAAATACATTTGTTTATGGGTATTTGCAAATCTTCCCCTGAGAAAATTGGATTCTAAAACTGTTCTGCTTATTCAAGGTAAAATCCTTTCTATGTCAAGGTAAAATATTATCTGTCACTTCCACAAGATTTATGTTTTTTTTTTTTCTTGATATTCGGTTTTTCTCTCTGCATATTTCCCATTGCTCGTCCTGCTATGACTTTGTTTTTAGAGTCTATCTCTGACTGTATTTGCTTGACATACAGATCATCTGCCCTGTTATATAAAGCTCATAAATGGGTCTTTAATTCTGCCAAACCTAGCTCTGTAGACTCAAATGATTAGGCCCAGTGTAAAATCAGTAGTGCTTCCTCAAACCAAACAACTGTGGGAACTGGCAGTGACCATCCTAGTTCCACCCTGGCATGTGACTGGGTTGCTCATGGATGCATGTATCAGTCTAGGAGGATATCCATGTTTTCATGACAGACATGGGAGAAACAGAGACACAAAAATATTTTGGGTCTATAAAGACTGGCACTCATTGCAGGAAGTAGACCTTGGTAAAGGCCAGAATAGGAGAGAAGGTAATCCTACACAAACATAATGAAACCAACTGGCACCAATACCCATAGACATCTACATGAATGTAGTGTGGTTTTGGAAGAAACCAAAGCAGACACTCAATGGCACACAAAGGATTCAGTACAACAGCACATTCAGGAAGACAAGCAAATGTTACTGTATGCTTTTTGATTTAAAAAAAAGGTAATGTACTCTAATTAACATTTTCACTACAATACATTACTGTTATCTCAGATTTTAGTATCAGTCATGAGTGATAGGGCTCACCAGGAAACAAGAGATCAGGGACCACCAGGAAACAAGAGATCAGGGCTCCCCAGGAAACAAGACATCAGGACCCCCCAAATAACCAGGGATCAGGGTTCACCAGGAAACAAGAGATCAGGGCTCAACA
>WMED01026814.1:0-10743 GCA_019650415.1 Pipa parva | reverse complement strand
GGTCAGTCCGAAGTGAGGCGATCACTCCGCACCTCACTTCGGAGTATCGTGAATTCCCCCCTGATAGGGGGTAATTCAGCAAGGTGCGAACTCACCTTGCGATGCTTCAGTTTACCTCGCCAAAATGGTTACATGCTGGCTTCTCTCCTACACGCGTACATCAGCGCACGCTTTAAAGGTATTCCAGTCTTGTGAGGCGACTCGAGTGGTTGCGAGGAGACTGGAATACCTTTAAAGCGTGAGCTGATGTGCTCGTGTAGGAGAGAAGCCAGCACGTAACCATTTTGGCGAGGTGAATCGAAGCATCGCAAGGTGAGTTTGCACCTTGCTGAATTACCCCCTCAGAGTGCACTGCAATATACGTATATCATCACTATTTTAATGTAGAGCACTCTGCAGTATCCAAATTACCTCTGCACTTCTAAATGAAATGTTTTGACAATTTCTAGTAAGAATAGATGGAAAGGACAGCTCTAACAATTTAGACCCCCTTGGTTAGGCAAATAATATGGAGGGGAATGGTTTTGTCATTATTGCTTTGTTGGTTCACTACTGAATAAAAAGCAGCCCATCCCTGATTAGTTGTGGGGCTGCTGGTCCCGATATGTAAGTTCTTCTAATAAAGATGGGAGATGCCAGTACAGTGTAGCGAAAAATAGAAAGGACACTTCATCTAAAAATGTGCATTTTTTTCCTTTGATTTGGGGTTGCTGTTCTAATTTGGTACATGTGTTTTCATCTCTAGTGGGGCTCCCAAGCTTTTCAGAATATGAGGATAATTCCTCCAGGCTCTGGAATAATACATCAAGTGAATCTTGAATACCTGGCACGAGTAGTGTTTGATCAAAATGGATACTATTATCCTGATAGCCTTGTTGGGACTGACTCACACACTACAATGATTGATGGCCTGGGAGTTCTTGGTTGGGGTAAGTAAAACACCTATTTCATATATAATTTCCAGGAAAAAGCGCCAACACTTCTGGGTCTTTACCCTTGCATTTACCCAATCCTTGTAATGATTCATGTACAAATATAAATACCAATGCACTGCCACAAACATTCTAGAACTAACCATTGACTTGCTTGCAAAAACACTAGCACAACACTTGATATTTTTGAGCTGTAATAAAAGGTATGTGTTCAGCATTGCATTATATTTAATAAGTATAGTAAGTGTAAAGTAATAAGTGTAATAGTGTTTTCACAGTATTCTCATAAGAAAGAAAGTTTTCTGCACCACATACAAGCATCATGTAAGTTTTGATGAGACAAGAGGCTTCACTGCCAAAAATAGACATATTGATCTGATGATTTTGATTGCTTCTTGGAAATGAATGACAGATGAATTTTGATGAAAAGAAATGTAAGCTCATATGGTTCACTGAAAATAGAAATCTAGCCCAAACTGCTATTTGCTGCTTGGTTCTGAACTGTATTTCATTGTAACAATTTAGTTAAGCAAAATATAGCTGTGTCATGCTGGTTCACTAAAGTTCTGTAGAGAACCTCACTGATTTATTTGACTTAACCATTGCTTGTAAACTGCACCATTACCTCCCAAACCACAGGACTGAAGGGCCTGGCATACCCAGAGCCCTTGAAGATTTTTTTGGCCAGATAAAGCTCAGCAATCCCAAACACATTCAGTAATGTCCAGTCTGTAGTTCTATGAACTGCAGCTTTTTCTTTGTTCCATAAGTAGGTCAACAGCAGTGTACTTGGGTTGGTTATTTTACTATAACATTATTTTTTCCCAATTTAAATGTTTTATAGACAGTACTGCTCAATGTTTTATATTTTGTTTGTATGTAAAGAGGAATTAAAGTCTCCTAATAAATCACATTTGTTCATTTAGGCTACATACTAACAACACAATTAACCCAAAGGGGGTTATTCACTAAGGTGCGAATTCGACTGTCGAATTTGCAAACAGCAGATTCCCATAGTAAATCTGCTACAATTTAAAGTTAAGATTGTGACAATTTTCCCATAATAAAGTCGCAACTGCGACAATATTCTTATTATAAAGATGCGACTGCGACAGAAGCAGCCTATTGCAACTGTCTTTATCTGGCAAATTTGCACCTATACAAAACAATTCCGACTTTAGTGAATAACCCCCAAAATCTTTCTGTTTCAAGTCAATGACATAATTATCTCTGCTGCTTTTGCATACATTATTTCACAAGCACAAGCCAGCCTTTGTAGCAATTTAGGTATTGGATAATACAGCCAATAACTATTGCCTTGGGCATTTTGTTCTTACAGAGCATGTGTGCAGAATGGTGTTCTGACTTACTGTGAAGGAGAAATCAAGAACAAACTCTTTTGAAAAATATCACCCTATGGTGGAAGTATAGCATAGTCATTAAATTAGATGTTTTATATGTGGAAGGTTTTAGCTTCAATTCCCAATTTGTTTTATGTTATTAATTAATTATTAGCTAATTCAACCTTTTATTTTTTTTTTAACAAACTCTGTTCTTGTTTTTTACAAAATATGCATACCACCCTATTTACTGTCTATGAGTTGAGTGGCAAATCACCCAAGCACTCTAGAGTTCTGTCATAACCCTGTTAGTTCAGAGTGCCTCATTCACAACATAGACATTAAATAAGGTGGTACCTGTATTTTGTGACAAACAGTGAAGGGATTTTGTTAAGAAATAAAAGATTTAATAAGCTTCAACCAACAATCTTTCACATATCAAACGTATAACTTAAACACTGTTATATCTCCACAACTGAGAAAAGTACTGTAATTATTTTTACTATTACAAGCTTAAACTATGAGATTTCCCCTTTAATGGACTATGTGACAATCCCCAACCAATCAAACAATATTTGTGATGAAGTGTCAGGGTTCATTAGCATACTAATGAGATCCAATATGCGGTACTAACACCAGCAGTTCTATAAGGTAAAACTACAGTTCAAAGGTACTGATTTTCTGCTTCACAATATAGTGGTTTAGTCTGGTAGATATTGTACTTTCAGCATGTCCGTTATGGTTGGAGTACAGTTGTTCCTCTTTAAAAAGCATTCTAAATTTTTGGTTATGTTTTACATCCCCATACTGCACTGGTCTTCCACCATGGTTGACTGGTAGCTGGTGACATGTCTTCTACTACTTATATTAGATATAATCTTATCAGTCAATACACTTTTCTTCTTGTAATTTCCTTCAGCAGAACTTCTTGACAGCTACTCTTTTTTTTCAAAATGAAGTATTGAATTGTCTTGATGGACAGAAATATATTTTACCAGATTTTAAACAAAAGTGTAGGACTCTACTGGCAAACCTTGCCCCTTTGAATTGAATAGGGAATATTTACACTCTAGTAAGCTCTTTGACAGATGGTTATTTGCATTTTTTACTCTGAATTCTAGAAAGTGAGTTATCTAGGATTCACCCCAGGAGTTTTGCATGCTAGTGCTGGGTTTACTGGCATATTGCTGCACTAGGTGAAATGCAGTGATCCAAATCACTATTGTTGACCTGACCTGAGATGTATTAGATACACACAAGAAAAGACTGACATAGTGTGTAGTTATCTGTGTGAATGTTAGTGTCTCTTTAGTGACACCCGTTGAAACACCTTGGGAGGAGAAATCTGTAAGTCATTGGTTCTAAAAATAAAAGAGTTAAAGTAGCAAGTGGTGAAGAGTGGAAAAATTAAAGAATTGGTCACCTTAATTTTTAGAATCTTTTACATAGTGGTATTCGCAGAGAGTTTGCAAATGGAGTCTCTATAATTATTTCTACATGTTATATTATACCGAGTATGGAAGGCTTTTTTTACCTTAAATGTATGCTTACTTTTCTCTCTCTGGCAATGAAAAATAAATTACTTCTTTAATAACAATGCTAAGCAAGCGTCCAAAACCACCACTCGCCCTTCACAGACATGAAAAGTAAGTGCTTCGATACCGCAGCTTGTCAATCACTTCAACTTGAGACTCAGACTAAATGTACTGTGATTCTAATGATTTTTATTTAAAAGATTATTGTTCCATTAAAATCAGAGAGTACAGGATGTGCATATAGGATTCTATTGTACATAGTTTAACTTTATTTAATATTACCTGATTATGCAGGTGTTGGAGGCATTGAAGCTGAAGCAGTTATGCTTGGCCAACCGATCAGTATGGTGCTTCCAGAAGTAATTGGATACAAACTGATGGGAAATCCCCACCCATTGGTAACGTCCACAGACATCGTGCTCACTGTGACTAAGGTACATTTTGTATCATGCTTTATATCTTGTTCTGAAATAAAGAGGCTTAGGCTTTGTTAATATACCTAGTATAAGGACTGGGCTGGAAGAGCATAAAAAAGAGATTATTGAATCTCAGTCTCTGAGTAGAAAACTGGATTGAGCGGTGGTGGTGCTTTATAATATATTTGGACAAAATTTTGCAAAATAGTTGATGCTGTCCCACACACAAAACTGTCTCCAGAGAGTTGTGGTCACTCTAAATAGTTATAAGTAGTATAGTCCTTGGGATCTGTTTTTCAAACTCTTATTGTTTAACATATTTTATAAATAGTATAGAGCTTGTAATAAAATTATGCAGCTTTAGGAAATATCACAAAATATTGCAGTGATATCAAGTCCAAGGAGAAAATCGGAAGTTTTTCTGCTGACCTTGACATATTAAAGAAGAGCTAAACTATGGATTACCGTATTTGCCGGCGTATAAGACGACTTTTTCACCCCCGAAAATCATCTGAAAAGTTGGGGATCGTCTTATACACCAGCTGTCCCTCTCCTTACCTCCTCCATTGCCGGCTGTCTGTGCTGTAGCGCTGAGCTGAGCGCTGGCAACGGAGGGGCTCTCCCCAGCACTGTGAGCGACAGGAAACTTAATCAGTGCTGGGGAGAGGAGTCACTATAGCACTCAGCTCAGCGCTATAGCACAAACAGCCAGCAACTTTGTGGGAAAGGGCTTGTAGGGGCAGCTCAGTGTGGGAAGGTGCTTGTAGGGGCAGCATAGTGTGATGGTGCTCTGATAATCTTGTAGACAGGGAGGGCTGAACAATCCAAGCAGGATTTACGTTGGAAGAGGGGTAGTTTTATATGTCGAGTATATCCCAAACTCGATATTTTAACTGGAAAAGTTGGGGGTCGTCTTATACGCCCAGTCGTCTTATACTCCGGCAAATACGGTACTTCCTTATTAAATCAAAATAATTGATAGATTAGAACACAATAAAACTGAAAGCTCTGAGATCTGACTCACCATTATAAAGTTATGAGTGCCTGGATCTCGTTGTTTCCAAACAGTATAGGTGTCCATTTTGCTGTTTAAGACACACCCTCTCTCAGACACTCGCACACTAAGGTCTGCGGCACAGGTCTTCATTGAGCTGTATGTTGAGAGGGAATGTTCTGTACGCACAATAAACTGTGCCTTTTTTAAAAGTTTAGTCATAAAAAAGTAAATACTATAAGCCTAAATAAAAATGATCTCTTTTTTTCTTTTTATAGCACCTAAGGCAAGTTGGAGTTGTGGGTAAATTTGTAGAATTTTTTGGCCCAGGTGTAGCTCAACTCTCCATTGCAGATCGTGCAACAATTGCCAATATGTGTCCAGAGTATGGAGCTACAGCTGCCTTCTTCCCAGTAGATCTTGTCAGCGTACAGTATTTGCAGCAAACTGGTATGTCTTCTATATTTATTACACATTTACACACATCCTGCAGTTAACTTGGAATAACTAATTTATAAAATTAAAATGCTCACAAAAAACATATTTATATAAATAGCATACTTCAGGCAGGTTAAACAATCTGTTCTGGTTGTTGTACTTGGGAGATTTTGGGATTTTTAATTTTTTTTTTTTACATTTTCTATGTTTATGAAAAACATAGAACAAAAAAGGTAATATGACACTAAATACTCACCAAAACCCTCATGAACCAAGTAAAAAATGAAAGTGTATCATATTCTGGGCAGGATATTACCAAGGTTGCATCGACACTTATAATAGTTCAGTGTCCAATCAATCCAAAATAGAGATGGCAGGGTATTGTTAGCAAAAAGAATTATAGAATTTCAAGTGCCCACCTTGTTACTAATGAGGTTCACAACTGAAATAAATAAACACGTTTAATGGTAATTTATTTTTCTAAATAATGTACATCATTCTATGGCACTAGCAACATTTTTTATATTAATTAGTGTCTCTATAGCAGGAGTCGTCAACCTTTTCAGCTGAGGGAGCCATATATGTGCGGCTCCCTCGGCCCTTTTGAATCCGGAGCCGCTGACGTCACATGCAGCTCCGGATTGGATAGCAATCTGGACTCGCGTTGATGTCAGCAGCTCCTGATTGGCTAGCAATCCGGAAGCCAGTGACGCCAGTGGTTCCGGATTGGTTAGCAATCCGGAAGTGCTAAGAGATCTTTCTCTCTACAGCGCTTGTCCGCACACTGTAGCACTCGTTACTGTGAAAGAGCCAGATATGGACATCAAAAGTGCCATATCTGGCTCAAGAGCCATAGGCTGCCGACCCCTGCTCTATAGGCACTTGTTCAATCCATGTTATAGATAAGCAACCAAAAATTACCCTAGTGGGTTTTAAACCCTATGTAGGGAATATTCTTGAAACTACTTGCTAATATTATATCATAGTTTTCCTCTTATTTGTTTTTTGTTTTGTTTTTTTACACAAAATAATATGATACAATTTTTTTCTTGGTTTAAAAAATGAAGGCTTCACAGCAATTATCATTAAATTTACCTATTGGTAAATGCCACACTTGTATTCCTTTAATTTAATAAAACTAATTTTTTTCCTTACAGGACGTTCTGAAGAAAAAGTTAAATACATTCAGAAATATCTGGAGGCTGCTGGGCTGTTCAGGGACTTTAATAATGCAGACCAAGACCCAGATTTTACTCAGGTAATAAATGTCACAGAAGAGCCTAAATAAAAGGATATGTGGATATGATTGTTGTTTTTTAAAAACATATTGTAATTGAGAGAGAGACTGTTTAGATATATCAACATGACCTTAGTGCAGCGGTCGGATGAGGATGGGGCCATTTCACGCCCTCCTGCAGCGGCAACAATTTTATTTGTGAGCCACAAAGGGGGAGGAGCACAGACTCCTGAACTCATGACCTGCAGACGGCCAATCAGAAGAGGCGTCGGAGGTCATGGGCGGGGCATTGGAGGTGCGCTCCAAGACAAAACAAGACAGCTAAAGAGCTGCACATTGCCAACCCCTGCTTTAATGGTACATGCAAATCCAATACATATTAAATAACTTTTTAATAAATTAATTTAATAGAAAAAAGTGAAAAAATGCTGTTATGATTTTTTACACATAGTGTTGTTAATATTTTTGTCTGTTTATTGGTTCAGGTGGTAGAGTTGGATCTCAGCACTGTTGTGCCCTGTTGCAGTGGACCTAAGAGACCTCAAGACAAAGTGGCTGTTTCTGAAATGAAAAGAGATTTTGAAAATTCCTTAGGAGCAAAGGTAAGAGCCTAATTATTTATATGTTGGATTATATTTGTTAAGACTAAATTTAGAGGCACATTTATTAAAGTACAAGTACACCTCCTGATTCACAATTTCAAAGATCTGTTTAAATTATCTTCTTGTGTAATGCAAATTACTAACAAGTGAACTTTACTCAAACCAGATAGAAAACTTACAAAATCTAGTGTATTGTGGAGGCATTGTAGGAAATAGGTGCACTGTAATGCATTATACCCGCAGTTAAATACCCAAAGCCTGCACCATGGGCCAATAATCTTCTTTTTTTTTTTTTTCTAAACGGTTCTCCAATTACAAAATGCTAGAACTATTCCTTTTTTTTGTCTTTTTTTTTTTTTTTGTGAAGAATTCTTTTAGTAATTTATTTTAATTAATTAAAAACATTTCAAGAATTTCTGTTTTATACAGAACCTGGTTGTCTTCCCATTATTGTCTTCCTTGTGCAGTGTAGCTGGTGACTAGCACCAATACAGCCAGGTAAAGGGTTGTGTCGCAGTGGTTTAAATTGAGAAAAAAATGCAAATGAAATAAAGTTCCACGTACAATTTTTCGATTTGAAACCCCATGAGGGTCAGCTTTTTTTCTTATTCATATTTCATATTCATGTATTTGGTGCATATCCTTTTGGATTCTGAACACTGCTCTAATGATTCTTCTTGATGTAACATTTTTCTCACAATCAAATGAAAGGAGTTTTGAAGCCAGAAGTCATCTCTTGGCATGTTACATGTGCCAATCCCCTTGTTTAAAATACTTGGATTATTGTGTATATGTATTAACCTGCAATAATGTAGATCTCTTTGGATCTTTGTCCTTATGCAGCAAGGATTCAAAGGATTCCAGATTGATCAAGGACATCATAATGACAAGGTCAAGTTTTCCTTCAATGATCATGAATATGAACTTACTCATGGGTCTGTGGTTATAGCCGCAATCACTAGCTGCACTAACACCAGCAATCCTTCTGTCATGCTGGGAGCTGGTGAGTTTTTTGTTTTTTGTTTTGTTTTTTTCAATTTGGGACTGTGGATCAGAATAATGCCTGCTCTGACTAATTATGTTTATTTAAAATGGCTGAGCTTGGTAAACATTTTTTACCCAGATTTGTACAAATGTTTTTATGTAGTTAATAAATATATGGAAGGGTTCTCTGACGTGTAGTTGCTTCCTGCATAATTCCTGCAGGTCAGAATTGTAGGTAAAAAGATCAAATGGATTGATGTTTTCTGTTCATTTTAAATCTAGCAGCATTTTCATTATTTTTATCCATGTAAATAATTTATTATCAATCTTTTATTTTAAAAGTATAACTCAAACTGAATGCAGACTCCCATGTTATTGCAATAAAGTTTGAATTAACAGAAAAGGCCTGAGTGACACAATATACCTTCCTAAATTCACAGTCACATCATTCTAAGAATGTAGGTGAGAATTTTTTGATGGAAAAATGGAAAATACAGTATATTAAGCTTTCTATTCATTTTTATTGGATAGAAAGTATCTTTTTCGATGTTAAAAAAAAAATCGTTAAGTGACTTTCAACAAGACAATTTTAGCTTTTTTTTTCCAATAGGTAATTTTTTAATATTTTGTTATATCTTTTACCTTATTAGGTTTATTAGCCAAAAAAGCTATAGAGGCTGGTCTTACCGTGAAACCTTACATCAAGACAAGCCTGTCTCCTGGGAGTGGTGTTGTCACTTATTATTTGAGAGACAGCGGAGTCCTGCCATATCTTTCAAAACTTGGGTAAGAGTGGTCTTGGTTCTGAAATTCTTCCAGCATTGTCCGATTCATAGTTAACAGGATGCTCATCTCACATTCATATATTTGTCCTTTTTTTGCTTTTTCAAATCCCCAGTTTCGATGTTGTAGGATATGGGTGCATGACATGCATTGGTAACAGTGGACCATTGCCTGACCCTGTTGTGGAAGCCATAAATCAGGTACTATAGTCAGTATGTTTATATGAGGCATGGTTAGCTCATGTGTCTGAGAGTTTGCCTGTATTAATGTACTTGGTTTCTGCATTCATGTAGTTTCTTTCATAAGTCCTTTCATATTGACATCACCCAAATACAGTTAGATTTATTCTGTTTCTATTTGTGTTGGACAAGGTTAGATGATCCATAATCTGAAAGGAAGAAAAGGTGCCAGCATCAGACTTGCTTATTTTACTATAAGAGTAAAGCTGTGGGAAGGTTTTCGAAATAGATGCTGTAAAGCAACACTTTTGACTTTATTTATTGTAAAGTTGTCATTTTGTTGCTGTTATGCTGGATAGAAATGTAGGGGTTAATTTTGAATAAAAAAAATTGTAATACATGAGAAGTGTATTTAATCTATAACCATAAATGAATTTTGAGTGGCAGTATATTTGTGGAATGTATTCAGTTGATCCTTTCTGTTTCCTATACGTTATATAAATGTTATCACCTCCTATATCAGCAGAGGTAATCCATGACTGCTGCTTCTGATTCTCTATAATCATGCCTCAGAACTAATACATGTGCTTTGCTTTTTTCCATCAGGGAGATCTTGTAGCTGTAGGTATCTTATCTGGTAACAGGAATTTTGAAGGCCGAGTACATCAGAATACACGTGCAAACTATCTGGCATCTCCTCCTTTGGTCATAGCTTATTCCATAGCAGGAACCGTCAGAATTGACTTTGAGAAGGATCCTTTGGGCAAGTATAAAATAAAACTTGTCTGTTTGATATATTTAAGCAGAATATCATTATCTAACGAATTCTGGAATCTTCTTTCTTCTAGGTGTAAATGCAGAGGGTAAAGAAGTTTACCTAAGAGACATCTGGCCAACAAGAGATGAAATACAGGCGGTGGAAAGGCAATATGTCATCCCTGGAATGTTTAAAGAAGTTTATGAAAAAATAGAGGTGGGTTAATATTGAAATTATTATCCTTCCCAGTGACATTAATAAATCACTATTCATTATAGGCATTCTCATCTCCTAATAAGCCTATTCTTTTATTGATCCCCTTTATTTTTCAAACCGCATTGAAATAATTTGTGAAAGGGACTTTAACAGAAACTTACTTTTTTGGCAAACATTTTTACAAAACATCCTGCAATGTATTGTCATAAGATCTTTTTATTTTGATTTGATAACATCCCGTATTGTACTTTAAAAAAAACAGGCTTCAGATTTCTTACTTTTGTTTAAAGGGATATTGTCACCAGATGGAAAAAGTTGTGTTTTTTTTTT